>JAJMKW010000003.1:301384-431200 GCA_030569455.1 Australozyma saccharicola
CAACAAGGTTCCGCTGGAGGGGCTGCTGGAGGTTCGCAACAGGGTTCTCAACAAGGCGCTGCTGGAGGTTCGCAACAGGGTTCTCAACAAGGCGCTGCTGGAGGTTCGCAACAAGGTTCGCAACAAGGTGCTGCCGGAGGAGTTGCTGGAGGTGCAGGTGCTGGCACAACCGGCCAACCAGCAGCACAACCCGCTCAGACGGGTGTCATCACAACAACAAGAGTAACTTCTGTTTTATCTTCTTCCAAAGCCCCATTCGCAGTCCCAGCTTCTTCTCAAAATGGAGCTGTCGCAGCTTCTTCTGGCTTCATTAGTGCCTCCTGTATCCTTTTTGGTGCATTTATTCTCAATTTGATCTAGATGTCAATCCCTTTTGACAAGGTAATTTCTCTTTCTATAGGCTGGCTTCAAGCGCACCAGCAATTAATATCACTATGATTAACTTCGAAACTCATGTAAGCAAATTTTTATTGAAGGTTTAATTTTACCAGGCCACGCTATTGTTTCAAGTGACTGTAAACATATTAGGATATCTTCACCATGAACGTATTAATTGGTAGCCCCAACTTCGGTGACTTACTTGTTGCTCTTCATTTTCCTAATCTTGAAATTAATAGTTTGGTTTGTCAATTCTCTAGATTTTAATAATTGTGTTAATATTTTACGTACTTGCGTTTTCTCCTTGTTTTAAACATTAACAAATCCAGTCTACCATATACCAGACTTCCTAAGTACTCAAAGTGCAAGTTCCATACCTTTAAATTAACCACAAACTGAAATGCCAATTACATCGTTAGAGTCGTATTTAAACGAAAATAGACTTATTCAATCTTCAAACCTTGAAGCACTCCGAAACTCCGTGTTGGGCATTGACGTTCAGCACTATATAAACAAATGCTTGTCCCACAAAAGAGAACCCACTTTCTTAGGAATTGGTTGTTTATTCCTGTCACTACAAGAAACCATTTCTTCTGACCTCGAATGCTTAGAGAAGTTCGATATTACGCCCATTTTTGTGTTCTCTGGCTTAAGAATCGATTGCCAGTTTGAGAATCATACTGGAAAAGACCTTTCATCTTTCGAACACCACGTTGAAACAACGTGGAATAGGCTCTCTTCTACCTCAAACGATTTGAACAAATCTCATCTAGGAAACGCAAGCAACTCATTCCATAGACCCGCTGAAAATGTTGTTTACAACTATGTGACCAAGGATCTTATTAAGTTTTTCATCGAGCGGGGAATAGACTATATTGTATGCCCTTACGATTCATCTTTCCAACTTGCTTATTTCCATCAAATTGGTTTGGTAGACGCTGTGTTCGGCTCTACCGACCTACTTTTAACTAAGCAGAACACCTTGATATTGGGAATTGATTTCCAAAGCAAAGAAATTAAAATCGTATACAAGAAGAAGGTTCTTGCAGATATGAATTTGAATGAAACTCAATTGATGCACCTAGCAATAATGGTCGGATGCTCAATTCAGCCCGTCACGTTTTCTCATTTACCACACGTAAGCACTACGGTTCTCCACCAACCTTCAACTACTATCAGAGCTGCGCTTGACTCGATACATCAATTTATGGCATTTAATGGTCCAAGCACCACTGGTTTTCTCAATTATGTCTATGGCTTACATGTTCAAAAGCTCTCGAGTTTGTTTCTTCGTGGAGTTGCAACGTGCGAGTATATGCCTATTATTACGGAGAATGGGCTGGTTGTCTTATATAACGAGGCCATAAAAGAAGATCTGCAAAGTAAGACATCTGCGCAAGATCCTCAAAGTACGAAAATCGTAATTCCCAACGACGTCCACAATATTATTTCTCAAAGACTTCCCCTGGAGTTGTATTTCTATCATTCGATTGGAATCCTTCCCCATTCAATTCTTGAAGCTGTTACTTCGGGAAAACTTTCTGTTCGGCCACCTATTGAAGGCACCAATGTCAACTCTTATAAGAGTTTAATTGACTCTCCTAAAGCCAAATCAGTTTTAGACGCGCAATTAAACTTGCTCACAAACTTGTTAGCGCGTTATTACCAAGTAAAGAAAATAGAAGTCTCTTATTGGTTTAACGACAAGCCATACGAGCTGAATACTAGAATGAATCCTACTGTCTCCAACCGCCTCAAAAAGTTTGGCGTCATTGAAACTAGCGAGCAAACTTTTTCATTCCGCGATTTCTGGGGCGTTTGTTCCCAAAAACTCCCCACGGAACAATTAAAAATTGAAAATGCAACTACGGGGACCTTAATCATGACCTCTCTTGCGCGCTCGCTATACGTAGAGGGAATTTTAGAGATAGATTCTCAAGAATCCCAAGTTGCTCAAATTTTTACAAAATTTGTCGAGCAAAATCCTTCTATTTCAAATGAGAACTTGGAACATCTATTCCTTCTCCTCTATCTATTCAGCGAAACTGGTATCAGTCCGTTCACCGAGAAAATTCAATTCCAGTCCTTACCTGAAAAAGCTGTGGATTTTAATAACGAACCAGCTCTTCCTAATGCTGATGAAACTAGCGTTGATATTTTGTCTCACGTATGCTCGTTATTGAAATTGTCGTCTGTAATTCTGCATTATAATGGGCCATTGTCAAGAGAACTTCTTTCTTTCCGGAGCTGTGTGGGCGCATTAAAAGAACGCGTTTTTGACTCGATGCAGTTGGCACTCGTGGATCTTGTCTCTGTTCAAGAAAACTTAAAATTAGGCTTAAAAAATAAGGAAGAATGGTTCAATCTCCTCTCAAATGTACCCTTTTTCGGTCAATTAAACAACACTTTAATGGGGGTTGCATGCAAAACATACTTCACTGCATACTTGAAAAGCAGAGCTACTGGTGCTTCTGCCAAGGACGCAGCGGTGAAGGCCAAGCTGCACTTGAACAATACTTTCAACTCCTCTCCAAAAGATCAAATAAATCACGCTCAAAAGAGTACTGATGTTAATGTTGACTCGATGGTTGATGAGATGAAGCTTGGTTTTACGTTTTTTAAGCAGTTCTTGGCCTTGTTGAAAGTAGCCAATGAGTATGATGCAAAGGTTTTCAACAGTGACGAGTTGGAGTTATTCGCGAAATCTGAAGCATTATTAGAGGAATCAATGGCATGAATATAAGCGCTTGTGATCCTAGCTTTGGAATGCTTACAATTTCGTAATCGGTCGTGTTCTCAAGCACCAAATGTGTACGTCGCAGAGCACAACTCTCAAAGGAGTAAATCCTCTAAAACTACACATTGGAATTCTGGCTGAAGTTTGGCCCGTTTCTCTATTTCCATCAATCGTTAATTTGCTCTAATTAAGTGGTCAAATTGCCTTAATGATCTTTAAGGAACCACACACAAAACAAGGATAGCCAACCCGATCTTTTCTGAATCTTTTCAATGGTAAAAATTATATGCATAATCTTTGTAAAAGAGTCAATTGTGTAGTTAAAACTATGTCTCTATTCGTCTTTTATCAAATCATCGCCTGCCACTATCTTTCTATTGTGCAGTCTACGACAATCTGATACAAATACTCCATGTTTCGTAGCCTAAGGTTTAAGGTTCCGTTCAATTTTCTGAGAAAGAAGATTATCCGTCCCAAAGTGACATTTAATGGCCCATTCGTGGAATACCCCAAATGCAATGTATCCGCAGCCTTGAATGGAGAAGTCCACTTCGAAATGCCCCAATCGGGGAGTATATGCATTAAACCATCCTCACTTGCGTGTATCGAAGGAGACCTAGAATCACTTACCACTAAATCTTCATATGTTAACGGTGTTTTATATCGCAAAGTAGTTCTGCAAACTTCCTCCCAGATAATTCCAGATCAAGGCTCAAGCGTATCAACCAATGCATTTCAGGTTGATGCACCAAAAAAGTGGCAAGTCAATGGCTTGAAAAACATCTTTTCTTGGTGTTCTGTTTCTTTTGGCGCGCCTAACGATATGGGTTTTGTCGTTGTTGAGGGCCCTGGATTCATTTCACTAAATGGAGATTACACAATATTAAAGCTAGAAAAGAATGAAGGTATTTCACTTCTGAGACTGAAATTTGTGGCTACTGATGGAGATGTTCTGTCATCGGATTTTCTAGTGCAAGAAAGTAGCTCTATACTTAGTTTTACAGCATCACAAGCTTATTCATGGTATGAAAATACTCTCAAACCAGTCTTCAGTAAGCTTCCATTTACGAACCAATTGAGAACAAAGAGAATGACTTCATACCAACGCAGCGTCTCTGAAATCAACCCAAAAGCGACCACCGTCAATCTCTCTGATGTGAAAGTGACAGGACCAGGTCTCTTAATTATAAACAATGCATAGACAAATTCAAAGTGTTAATAGCCTTACACCGCCCAAAATATACACACTACATTAGACTCAATCCTTCAATAGTTACTTCTTATGTTTTTAATATGTATACACCTAATGTTCATGTGAGACGGATCACCAGACATCTTCTTGATATCTGTTTTGAACTTTCAAGGATTTAACAAGGTCTGTAGCCTTCTCCAAAGAAACACCTCTTTCCTGACTAATGATCTTGGCAAAAGTGGCTTGTACATCTCTAGCCATACGCGAAGCATCTCCACAAACATAAATAAACGCGCCTGCTTCCAACAACTCATTAACTTCCTTAGCGCGCGATGTGATTTTATCTTGAACGTAGACTTTTTTATCTGGGTCAACACGAGAAAATGCGACCTCCATCTCAAATTTGTCGCCAAGTGTCTGTGCGTAAACTGGCCACTCGTCGTTGTATAAATAGTCGTCTTTATTTCTGCAACCGTAGAATAACAAGATCTTGCCCAAATTGACGCCCTCTGCGTTCTTGGCCATATTAACTTTCTCTCTAATAAACCCTCTCATTGGCGCAATACCTGTACCTGGACCAACCAAGATGATTGGGGTTGAAGGGTTCGAGGGTAATTTGAATGTTGATCTACGAACATGAATAGGAAGCTTGTAATTGGAAAACTTCTTGCTAGGACCCTGTAAGTCGTAGTGACACGAAAGGTTATCCTTCTCGCCTTGTTGCTCAACTTCAATATGCTTTAATAAATTTGTGGTGACACCAGTAACCATGACGTCATTTAATTTTTCAGTCTCAACAACTGCCGTGATATGGATCTTGGACTTCTCTGTAGAAGAGGAAGATGAAATAGAGTAATAACGTGGTTGCAAACTGGAGATCAATTCGATCAAGAACACAAATGGCACGTCTTTCCATGCACGGCCTTCAGAAAGCACCAAGAGAGCGTCGGCTAAGTTATAACAACGAGCGTGAATTTCGTTTGCGAATTGGGCACGGTCGGAACCCAAGGCAATACATTTGGCCTTAACTTCCTCTGTAGGAGCGAAAGAGGAAATGGACAGTAAAGTCTGTCTGGAGATAGGTCCAGAGATCTCCAAATGGTGTCTAATAACAGCTCCATATGTGATAGGGGTTGGGAAAGGAACAGAAACCGTCGAGTCTAAGCTCTTCAAGCGGAATACCACGTCGAGTTTATCTTCCAAAGCAAAACACTCAACGAATTTAGCCACTTTCTCGTCAGGATTCGAGGGCCAAACTGCCAAATGATCACCGGTACTGTACTTTATGTTTGAGCCAGAAGTGTCAAATTCAACATGCACACAAGATCTTTCACCAGATGCAAACAACTCCTTTGTTTTGTCAATGGGTGCTAAGTAAGGATGCGTGTGGTCAAATGGGCCACGGGTGAGGTCAGTGGTGTTCTCAACGTATTTACGGTTTGGTTCACCATTAGAAACGCCTTCATCTTCAGGAGACAAGGTTGGGTCGTCTTCCAATTTAAAGGATGGTTCGTAGACCAGTTCCCTTTCTTCCAAATTGAGATTTTTCTTCAAGGCATCGAAGCACAGCTCCTTCCAGGCCAAGAAGTCCTCGTCCATGGTTCCTACACCATCGTCACCTTGGCCATATTCAGCAAATCTCTCAGCGCCCAAGGACTCGAGCTTTTCGTTCAATTTGATGCCGACAGCATTAAAGAACTCGTACGTGGAGTTACCCAAGGAAAAGATTGTATACTTTAAGTTTGCCATTTGGTCAGCGTCGGTATCCAACCAGTTGAAAAACTCGACAGCGTTATCGGTAGGTTCACCCTCACCGTAGGTAGCAACGACGAAGAACACCAAACAGTCCGGAGGCAATTCCAGAAGGTTATCGTAGTCAAAGTCTGCCAAATCTGCATTCAAAACATTCAAGCCGAACTTGGAGTGCAACTCCTTGGACAATTTCGCAGCGTAGTCTTCTGCGGTACCGGTTTGAGAACCAAAGAACACAATGGCGTTTTTGTTATTCCGTTGAATGGTGGCCAACAAGTCTCGGTCATGTTCGGCACCTCCAGCCACAAACCCTGCAGAAACAGCCAGATCGGACTTGAAGAAAGAGTCTTTACCAAAGTAGTATGCTGCAGCTAGAGCGAGTGCCACAATGACCGCCAAATCCAAAGTGTCCAACATCTTTTAAGGTATCAAAGTGAACGAACTTGTCAATGTAATGTAGTTTTTATCGTTGGAGGGTGCGGAGACACAGGAGTTCGGTTTGTTTCAGAATTGTTTCAGAACTGGTTTCAGATTTGGTTAGTGAAGATTACGCGAGTATGGGGCCCGTGAGAATTCTATGGCCTGACCGAGAATACGAGCAGATATACTATGCGAAAGGACTTGAAATTGGGGTGTTTTTTCGGGAAATTTTTTTTGGAAATAGTTGCCACTTTAATTTGTTTCGTGGGGAAATTATTTTTATATTGATAATTTCCAGATGTCCTGTGAAAATTCAAGTTATGTGGGGGATTAGAGGAGAGCCCTTACTTAATATATTTTTCACATGATATCGCATGAGGCAAAGCCCTGTTGATACTGCAGGTAGAACTCTAAAAAACTATCCATATGCAGTAAAAGTATCTTGTATGCAGGCTTAGCGGATCCTTGACTACTGATGATAGACTCAGAAGAGGAACAAAAAGGAAGGAAGAGGAAATAATTTGAGTTTGTTCTTTCGTTGTTCTTTCTTTTACGTGAGTCCACCTATGATGTAATTAAGTCTACTCTGATACTGCTTAGGATTGGTTGTAGCCTGTGGATTAGACTCTGGTTCAAGTAGGCTCTCAAGTAGGCTCTAGTTCAGGTAGGCTCTCAAGTAGACTCTGGCTCATTACCTTCGGTCTCATTCTCGTTATCGTCCTGGCCTCAACCTTCTTGTTCACGATCCCCTGCTTCGAAATCGTGGTCCGGAAAGCAGCGCCTAAGGGAAGTGAGTACCTTATCTTGATATTCCGCCTGCGGAATTAGTTCTTGTAGGATACGAGAAATGGTTTCCGGGCTGAATTCACGGACCGCTCGCTTTCCTAACGAGTAATCGACGTTACTGTTATCTCTAGCGGAATTTCCACCGCCCACTGAGCGCTCTAGATAATCGCGTCTAGTCATTTCGGCGATTATGCCCAGCGACGGCATGTGGAACACAGGGACATCTAGATTCAAACGGTTTGGCAACCCAAAAGAGGTAAGTGCGTCCAATAGATCAGATTCCGTGATTCGGTTCTTACTAAGTACAAGGATGAGTATGACAATCAACTGGATGCTGCCCATCGAGTTCTCAAACGTGTTGGCCACAATTGGTTTTCTCTTTTTGGATGGTATTCTTCTTTGGCTAGCTAGTGACTCTGTAGCTTGTAGATCGGAAGTCGTATCATCTTGTAGTAGTTTGTGTAGAACAGTTCTTGACTTATCATCAAGAGAGCTAAGAAGCTGGTAATCGGTTCCGTTCTGCTCGACACGCAACCCAAGCGAGTCCCTGAGTTCGATATCAAGCTCTTGAATGTAATCTTTGAGAGCTATTTTACTGGAATCCTTGTGGAAGACGGCTAGAAGATGTTCTCTTCTAGTTTTGAGGAACTTGGCTTGACGGGAGAGAAGAACGCGACAAAGAGAAGCCAATGTAGTTGATCTCACCGACGAGTCGTTTTTTTGGGCGAAATTGGCATCGTAGTCGTCGTCCTCAGAGTCTGAATGCAATCTTTTCGGCATGTCTCTACTACTTTTCACAGTGTTATGTAGTCTTTACTTATGAGTATCAATACCCATTACCATAAGCGAGAGATTGCAACGAAAAAATGGTTCATCCTCTAAAATTTTTAGTGGATTTTTCAAGCAGGAAAAATTTCACAAAAAATGACTTATTCTTGTACCATTTGTTTGGCTCATACAAGAATATGGATTGAATTTGCAACTAGATCAACTATCGAAAATAGAACCAATTCATGGAGTTGAATTGTTTCTATGAATATTTAATTGCTCAAGATATATAAAAATAGTTTAACAGATTGTTACTTGATTAAACGCTGCAAGGTTAGTACAAACAGCCAATTAAAGTCTATATATTGAAGAGTATTTACAGATTTGCAGTCAGAAAGATTGACCCTCGGGGCCATTATTTTTTTTAAAGCTGCAAAAAATCCCATAATCGATCCCATTGTCCCTTTTTGTGAAGCATAGCCAATACCAAAACCATTGGAAGCTGCCAAACGGAACACCAAAAGAGCTTCTTGGCTTGCGTATTTGCTAACAAAATATTCTGCGCTGAAGGGGTTTGATTCTTTGCGTGATTTTTACGCTGTTGTCTCCAAAACTGGAATGCCCAATACGCCAACCATGCGTTTGCCAAACTTGAGTCTAGGGCAAAAAACCAGTCAGTCACATTAAAGTAACTCAAAGAGAAGCAAATAGGGAACATCAAAATGGAGTATCTTAATGCAACACGTGCATTAAGCTTAGGGTTTTCGGCGGCAGTCATGACATAGCCTGCGCTTTTGTATTGTTCGGCGATATTGTGAGATAAAGCATTGAAGTGAGGAAACTGCCACGCGTACAAAAGCGCAGCTAGCGACCATGCACCAGGATGAGCCAATGTCGTTGAAGCAGCCCAGCCCATCAATGGGGGGATGGCTCCAACTATAGCGCCCACCCACGTATTTATAATTGAGCGCCGCTTAAGAGAGGTATATACCCAGCCATAGAGACCAATATTGAGAAAGCCTAGAAGTGCGACAACTGGGTTAACTCCAAAATATAGAATCGAGACTCCAAGAGAGCCGGCTGCTGCAGAAAACTTGAACGCTTGGTTCGGAGTTATCGCACCAGTGACAACGGGTCGTGTAGATGTACGAGCCATCCTACGATCAAATTCTGGTTCACGACCCATATTGATTGCATTTGCTGAGCCAGAGCAAAGTGCCGTTCCCACTGTTAAGAGCGCCAATTCAATGATGGACACAGAGTTGGGAGAGATTGCATACGAACATATCGAACTTAAAGTCACAAGAACCGTAAGGTTAGGTTTCGTCAACTTAATGTATTGTTTGATTCTTTTCTTCACCGTTTGCAGTTGCTGGTCAACCAAATCGGTGCCCTTCTTTGGTATGGTTTCGAACGGTAATGATCGCAGTTGTTCTTTCCCCCCTAGGCTTTGCGACGTAGAAGCAGAAGATTCTTGACACGAGAGGATCTTGGAGGCCTTTTGACCAAGATTTTCCAATTTTTTATCTCCGATCTCGTCGATTTTCAGAGTGTTCAATCCTCTGACGAAACAGCCATATCTGGGAGCCTGTGCGTGCCGAAAACGAGGAATATAAGCCACAGATTTCAATGGAAGAATATTGCATTTGAAGGAATATACATAGCTTAGACTTGATATATTATTTAACTTGAATGGCATTCGGTATGAAGGGCTACAAGTCCGCTTTAGATTTGGTGAAGTAATATTGGTTCTACTCTATACGCACTCCAAATAGTGAAGAAGTGAGTACAAACTGAAGGAGCGTAAACTGGATTAAAAGGGATCTGAGATCTATATAGTGCTGCTGGAAGATATATTTATATGTATATAATACACAGAGCTGAAAAAATTCGGCGAGTTTTGGATGGTTGGGGAAGTATTGAAGGATGAGTTTAAGCTGTTTGCGCAGCGCTTGTAGTCTCGGAGAGGGTAGCCTCTGAGCTCAGCAGCTTTGTGTCGTTCAATTTCTTATTTTCCAATTTATTCTCAATCAAATCGTGGAAGGCAATGATCGATCTTGCCAATGTTCCAACGTAGATCATCATAAGACTGTCGTTTGTCTTCACTGCAAAAGCAGACGCCAATGGGTCCTTCGAGCTTTCAGAGTTAGAAAGCGCGGACTCAGCCTGTTTCTCAGATGTGCTGTATGCCAAATTTGGAAGCAAATTGAATACGTTCTGCAATTTGCCCAAAATCGAGTGATTGATAGGGAGTTTTTGCTCGTAAACCTTCTCTAAATAGTTAGTTATGTCGTTTAACTTCTGATGCAAGCCCAACAACGACTGGTAGCTTTGCGTTCCACGCAAGGCAAGACTTCCTGCGGCCTGGTCTCTGATATCTCGCAAAAGGTGTTCAACACCAATTTCTTCAGCCTCCTCGGCCTCGATGAGAGAAGGTACATGGACGAAAGTACGCTCAGCTTTCGAACCGTCGTGTTTAATGTCGTCGACGGCAAAGTATGCATCTGTTGGAATGCCCACTGGACGTGGTTGCACATCTACAATCACCAAAAGCGGGTTGCTTACGAATTTACGAAAAACATTGTTAATTTTAAGGTCAGATGCTCTGAGTTTTGGACCGGAATGGTACCAGCCAATAAGCTTTTCCTTTGCGTTGATCTTCTTGAACATTTCACCCATGGACTCTATGAAGTTGTGGTCCAAAAACCAGACCGATGGGTTCTTTTCATCCTCCTCGAATGGAATTGCAAACGAGTTCGTCACATGGATTATGTCTGACGAGTCATCACCCAAAAGTACACCAACTGCTCTCTTCTTGGTGTCCCTTGCCACTCTATCGTAGTGGTCTGCGACGGAGAGTAGAACCAAAGGCGAAACAGTGACGGTTTTCTTCAAGAACGCCAATTCATTTGACTGGATGCTCATTCTATACGATTCTTTGTGTTAGGAAGTGGATGGTGAGCGGAAAGAAAAAGAGTACTTATGTATCTTTGGTCAATTACTGTTGGACTATGCCTACACACACATATAGTGTGTGCGACCTCAGTATGTAAGCATTTGAAAAATCTGGGGAAAGCGATCACCACCTTCTTTTTTTTCTTAAAGCTAATCAATTCAAATCCATTAAAGGGAAAAAAGTAAAATGTTTGGTCAGGTCGTCATCGGTCCGCCTGGCTCAGGTAAAAGCACCTACTGCTATGGAATGTATCAGTTTATGTCAGCCATCGGAAGAAAATGTAGCATCGTGAACCTAGATCCCGCTAACGAGAACTTGCCTTATCCAAGATGTTCCTTTGACATCCGAGACTATATCAAATTGGAACAAATCATGGAGGAACATTCGTTGGGTCCAAATGGTGGCCTCATGTATGCCATGGAAACACTAGACTCCAACGCCTTGGATGGACTAATGGAGATCTGGACAGAGATTGGCAAAACTGATTACCTAATCTTCGATTGTCCTGGCCAGGTCGAACTCTTCACTCATCACAATTCATTCTTTAAGATCTTCCAGATGCTAACGAAGAAATCAGACGCTAGACTTTGTACGGTTTCTCTAGTCGATAGTGTTAATCTTGTCAGTGCGTCTCAATACATCTCTGTTTTACTTCTAAGCTTAAGAGCTATGATTCAGCTTGAACTTCCGCATGTGAATGTCCTCTCGAAAATCGACAAGCTCAGTTCATACAGAAACCTACCTATGAGATTAGACTACTATACAGAGGTACAAGATTTGATGCAGCTAGTCCCGCTCGTAGAAGAGGAGTCTCCAACCAATTTGGGACGGAACTATGTCAGATTAACAGAGCTGATTGCTAACTTGGTGGAAGACTACAATTTGATTACATTCGAGGTACTTGCTATTGAAAACAAACGAACTATGATAAATCTACTCCGTGTAATCGACAAGGCGAACGGATATGCGTACGGTAGTCTGGAACTTGGCGGTGACCATATATGGACTGAGGCCGTTAGAAACTCTGGTAATTCCGAGCTTAACGACGTAGATCTTCATGAAAGATGGGTTACAAATAAGGAGGAATATGATGAGGCAGAAAGAAAGGAAGATCTAGAGATGAACAAGGCATTGTCTCAACCACAAGATGATGATCTTGAATAGATGAGGAACAAGATGATGATCTTGAATAGACGAAGAACCACAAGATGATGATCATGAATAGACGAAGAAACACAAGATGAGAAACTTCAGACAAAAAATCTTTCAATTGACATCGTCACATATTTCTTAGAATTCATCCGCACTTCTGTAATCCCTCTCCATCTTTGGGTACATATTGGCATCAACGGACATCTAGAGCAAGGTCTTGGCTAACTCAACACTCTCTTCACCTTTGTAAGATTCCAAAAACTTAGCAAGCTCTTCTCTATGTTGCTTTATTTTCGTGTCGAGTTCCGGAAGCATTCTCTTCAGCTCCGCAAGCAACTCGCCATGTTTCTTGATCTCGTACTCGTCTCCGTTACTCAACTTCATGTTGTCAAGAACAGACTCTTGTTCTTTGATCTCAGTCCCGTAATATTCTCTCTCTTTCAAGAGTCTTTGCAAGGCTTTAACTTTGATTTCGAGTTTTCCGGGTGCCATGTTTGGGAGAATCAACATTTTATGATTGATGCGCGTATCTGGGGATCTTGAGTGAGGATCATGGAGGAGGCCACTTATATATATAGACAACAAAACGCCACCAAAAGAGAAGGATGGGAGTTTCTGTGGTAAATTTGAATTCTGATTTCATTGTGATGATTTTGAATCTCTTTGTGTTTCAAATTGGTGAAAAGGGCTTCTCTAGGATTAGAGACTCACTTAGCTTCGGCTCCAAAAAGAGTAAGTTATCCGAAAGTGAATACAATTGCAAAAAAGACTGTGATGAGACAAATCATATATAAAAATTATAGAATTTTTCCGTTAATTGGCGTTTTTTGTTAAATTTACGTTGTGGTACTCGAATTCAAATCATTGATCTATCTCATCGCAGATCTCCACATTTGATCCAGAAGTAAAATACAATTACATTCAAATCCAGAGGTAACTAGCGAGTTTATGAAATTTGGATGAAATCATATTGAAAGCAGAGAAAAATTGAATCCGCCCTCCAATTTTCTTTTCCCTTTACCGCTTATTTCTAGTCTCAATACCATTACTTCCCTAGCATCACCAAAGAAACTCATGAGTAATACAGCTCATGGCACCAAAAATTCATCTCCTATAATCGAGATCGTTGAATGGCTCAATGATGACGGCGAGTTGATATCTAGTTTTACAAAGGATCTAAGCTTATCACAGGATAATTTGGATAAAGCCCTACCTTCTAATAATGAATCTCGTTCGCCGGGGAGCCTAGATTTGAACAGTTCTCAAACAGATAAAGGTAAAGATCTTAAAACGGCGAGTTTTCTGGGAAATGATGTTGTCAAAAGAACAAGACCATCAAATACAATCAAGAAGGCTGATGATCCAAGTTCTAATAATGTGAAGGCTAGAGCGGTAAAAAAGGTCCAGTTCGAAGATAATATTAAAAATGAATCAGAGATTAGCGATAAAGTCGATTTGCTGCTACAGCCTGCTCGTGTTCTGAGATTTCGACAGAGACTTAATGGTTATGAGCCAACGCTTAATCGCTTCTCCAATACATCAAACAATACGTTAAAGAATGATGAATCGCTACAACCTGTGAAAAGCTCTGATATGAACGTTGCTGAGGGAGCTAGCGAGATCGATCACGATTTCGAGACGGTTTTACTGGACTTGAAACATGAACAAGCAAAAAAACTGAATCTCGATTACAAAACAAGGATTTATCAGAACGGCGCTTCAAAGGGAAAATATATAAATCCTTCAAGCGAGTCAAAAATTGTTGAAAAACCAGACATAGAGGCTTTTGCTTTGGAAGACGATACTTGCGAAGTGGATGAAGTAGATGAGAATGGTGATCCAGATGCTCATTTATATTTTCCGTCAGATGACCTAGACCAATTGGTTCGAGACTATGATCTTGGTCTATTTGATGACGATTCCAAGCAGAATGTCGTTGAAAAGCTTGAGGATTTCGAACAACTAAACGCTATCTTGGAAGCAGCTCAAAAGGACCTAGAGCTAGATGAAAAAAACACAGAGATGGAGGTTCTAGAAGACAGCAGTGCATCTATTTTCAATTCTGTCACTGGAAAAATGATATCTGAATTGTCAGATTTCGATGTAATGGCGAATGACGTTATTGAAAATGAAGTCGCTGACGATATTTACGATGAAGAGGCAGCGTTCTTTGATTACGATGAAGTTGAGAAAAACGTCTTGGATCAAGATATAAAACTCAACTACTTCCGCCTAAAGCGTAAACTCTATCCTACTAGAGTTCAAGATGAAGAGATTGAAGAGTTGTGACGACCAGATTTTTACGAGTTGACTTGATGGATTATAACAGATCAAAATTGGTAGGAGCTACACCAAAGAAACTCCACAATGGCTCTGCCAAGTCGTTTGAATGAATTGAGTGAATTGCTTTCAACTCTAGGGCAGAAATATCAGAGAACAAACCCAATGACTTCAATGTCACACTACCCAGTGCAAATAACATCTCCACGAATATCTTTTCTACAAGCTCAATCTTTAATGAAAAATAGGGGCCAATTGAGATTAGGCTGACTTCAAGGTATGCTCGGCGCTAAGCTACGACAAAGGTTCTACGACTGTTTAGCACAATTCCCACGAAAACTGAAACGACGAACGATTAAGACTGAGAAAAGAATCTCCAAAATCTAAGAAACTACTTTTCTCTCAAAATTGCTCTAGTACTTTTGACGAATTAAAGAAAAGGCGTTAAGAGACACCTGCACACAAGAGTAGTCAAACTACAAATGTCCAATTCCGTGGATAATAACCATATTTCGATCCTGAACTTAACAATTATTTTGTGGGGAACTCCGGGGAAATAAGGCCACGTCAATTCATCTGCATAAATTTTTCACCAGCTCAAAAGATCTGATAACGATGGATCAATAGAAGCTTTCAAACACCGTATGCGAGTCTCACTAAACTAGAGGTGTTTCAGAACCTCAGATCATTACCCAATCGGGAATACTTTCCCGCATCTTCGTTACCCCAAACCCCATTCGGAGGATTAGGAGCCAAATTCCCTTAGAATAGTCACCACCGACCGCATTTTTATTTCTGTCCCTGATCATGTATTAGCCAATAATTTTGTTCCAAATATGTGGGACTGCATACAAGCCACTATCAATCCTAAGTCCGACTCCGGTGGGTGGTAATATGAAGATCTATAGATCCAAGGATATAGCATACTGGGGGCTGTTTTTTGAATCAATTTCTGAACATTCCCTTTCTTCCAGAAACCCTCACGAAATGAAACCACTTTAAATCTTTTCAAAACCCAATTTACCCGATTTTTTCACAAAAATTTGTCATATGAGACTCCGACACTATCTGCAGTACATGCAAGTATGTAACGGTCCCATGGAAAATATTCAAGTATAAATAAAGCCCGGGCCCACCACAAAAAGGAATTGAAGACACATACTTACTGTGGTACTATTTATTGATATAAAAATTGGATATTCAATTTTTTCCACATTATTAATTTCCTCCAGAAGTTAATTTCCTGCTGCCAATTTTTCTCCCATTTGTTGGCATATACTGAATTTTGGGTTCGGATCGCTGAAGTCCCCCCTGCATATCTACGAAAGTTTCAAAGGCATCGTCCCCAAATCTTCTCCCCTCCATCGTTTCACACGACTATACGAGGATTTAAATTAATTGAGGTTCGCCCCGAAGTGACTAAGCAATTGATTTCATCAGAATCCTTTTTTTTCCCACCACTTTCCCCCGTTTGGTTCCCATTCTACCACCTTCCCTCCCTCCAAATTACCCTGTGCTAGCAGTAATATTCTCATCACAAGATGTCTGCCCTTTTGAAACAAAGAGTCAGATACGCGCCATATTTGGACAGATTGAGAAAAGCCGACGAATGTATTGAGTTTTTCAAGCACGGCCAGTACTTGGGTTGGTCTGGTTTCACCGGTGTCGGTGCTCCCAAAGCTGTTCCTCAAGCTTTGGCAGACCACGTCGAGAAGAACAACTTGCAAGGGAAGTTGGCCTTCAATTTGTTCGTTGGTGCTTCTGCTGGCCCTGAAGAGTCTAGATGGGCTGACCTCGATATGCTTTTGCGTAGATCTCCCCATCAAGTCGGAAAGCCTATTGCAAAGGCTATCAACGACGGTAGAACCATGTTCTTCGACAAGCACTTGTCGATGTTCCCACAAGATCTCACCTATGGTTTCTACACAAAGAACAAGGAGAACGATCTTCTTGATTACACAATCATTGAGGCCACTGCCATCACTGAGGATGGTTCCATTGTTCCAGGTCCTGCTGTTGGTGCATCTCCAGAGATGATCTCTGTCTCTGACAAGGTCATCATCGAGGTCAACCTAAAGACCCCATCTTTTGAAGGCATTCACGATATCGACATGCCAGTCAACCCTCCTTTCAGAACCCCATACCCACACACCTCTGTAGACTACCGTGTTGGTCGTACTGCCATCCCTGTGGACCCATCCAAGGTTGTGGCCATTGTGGAATCCACTGAGCGTGACAAGGTTCCTCCAAACACTCCATCTGATGCCATGTCCCAAAAAATCGGTACTCATTTGATTGAATTCTTTGAGCATGAGGTCAAGATGGGCAGATTGCCTGAAACCTTGTTGCCCTTGCAATCTGGTATTGGAAACATCGCTAATGCCGTTGTTGAGGGTTTGGCTGAGTCTAAATTCAAAAACTTGACTGTTTGGACTGAGGTCTTGCAAGACTCCTTCCTTGACTTCTTCGACTCTGGTTCTTTGGACTTTGCCACTGCCACTTCCATCAGATTGACCGAAGCTGGTTTCGACAGATTCGACAAGAGTTGGGACGAGTTCTCAAAGAAGTTGTGTCTTAGATCACAGGTCGTTTCCAACTCTCCAGAGATTATCAGAAGATTGGGAGTTATTGCCATGAACACACCTGTTGAAGTTGACATGTACGCACACGCCAACTCCACCAACGTTATGGGTTCGCGTATGTTGAACGGTCTCGGTGGTTCTGCCGACTTCTTGAGAAACGCCAAGTTGTCCATCATGCACACTCCTTCCGCCAGACCATCCAAGACTGACCCAACTGGTGTCTCTTGTATTGTTCCATTTGCTCCACACGTTGACCAGACAGAACACGACTTGGATGTTATTGTTACTGAGCAAGGTTTGGCTGATCTCAGAGGAATGAGTCCTAGAGAAAGAGCTGTGGAGATCATTAACCACTGTGCTCATCCAGACTACAAGGACCAATTGAAAGAGTACTTCGACAGAGCTGTTTTTGCAGCCCAGAAGTCCAAATGTATGCACGAGCCACACATCTTGAAGGATGCACTTAAAATGCACTTGAACTTCCAAGAGAATGGAACCATGAAGTTGGACTCTTGGGACCAGAAGTTTTAGGGAACTGAAAGCCTTCTGCCATCCCCTGGATAGTTGAGTTTACTTTAATATGAGAGGAATTTGATTCAAATCATTCGAAATCACGACGTCTAGGTGGTCTCTTCTTTGTGATTTATTAGTATATAGAACGGTCTCAGATCGAAAGAGGGCTCTCTAACGCAGAGACATTGTTAATGATCTGACATGTAATCAAATTTATTTTACTTAATTCCCTATTATGTGTAGTTTTTGTAATACTGTTGGGTAAAAAGCCCAAATTTATTTGGCAACATGAGCATCAATGACACAGACTAAGGGTCTGAAGGTTAGGCCCTAACTGAAATTATACTCGAATTATAGTTTAAAATAAGCACTTTGAATGATCGTATTAAAATACCTGATTTCCGATTCTGTTTTTATGTGATAATCGTGAGTAATTATACACTTTTGCAGCCACTGAACCCCCCAAAAGCCGCCGACTTACCCAGAATATTACAGTTAAATCAAAAGACCGCAATAAACCCTTTTCAGTTTAAAGTTCTAAAATACCAAATTATTTATACGGATTTCCCAATTTGATTGAATCTTCTATTCCATTTCTAGTCACGTGATCTACAACTGATTTTTCTAGAAGAAAATGGCTGGAACTCAAGAAACCCTTTTAATACCCAAAACATCAAGCCGCAAAAAATAAATTGGACATGTTTAGCTCGGTCTTCAAATCGCGTCTACTGCTTCTGGCACGAGGATCAGCACGTCGTCTCAGAAGACGTAACTTCCAGAGCTCTGCTCGTTCCCTTATAGACTTTGACCCTTACAAGACTCTAGGTGTAGATAAGAATTCCAGCGCCTCCGATATCAAGAAAGCATACCATCAACTCGTCAAGAAATTCCATCCAGATGTTAATAAAGAGAAAGATTCTGAGAAGCGGTTCCACAAGATCCAGGAGTCCTACGAGCTTTTGAGCGACAAGACCAAGAGAGCTCAATACGATCAATTCGGAGCATCTGCCTTTGACGCCAGCGGAAACACAAATCCTTACGGTGGTGGCAATCCATTTGGTGGTCATTCAGGTAATCCTTTCGGCGGTGCTCAGGGAAACCCATTTTCTGGGATGGGATTCAACTTTGAGGATTTGTTTAAGCAGGCCTTCAACGGTGCTAATGGCGGAGGCCGCGAAGGCAGAGGTGGTTTTGTAACCGAACATGTAGGAGATAACATTGAGGTGCTCAAATCGGTGTCCTTCCGCGACGCTGTTTTCGGTACAAAGGTTAGTGTAAACTATAAGGCTGTAGACACATGTGGTACTTGTTCAGGAACAGGGCTTAAGGAAGGTAAAAAGAAAAGCACATGTAGCACTTGCCACGGTTCCGGTCAAAGCACACACATCATTGGTGGTTTCCAAATGGCTTCCACTTGTGGAACTTGTCATGGTACTGGAGTCACCATTCATAAGAACGACGAGTGTAAGACCTGTCACGGAAACGGAGTCACTGAAGTGCCTAAATCAACTGAAGTTGACTTGCCCTGTGGAATTGCTGATGGCTCGAGACTCCGTATCCCTGGTGGTGGAGACGCTCCTTACGTCACTAAAGACCCATACAATCAAACACGTAATGGAGACTTGATCATTCGTGTACACGTGCAGAAGGACAAACAGTTTGAAAGAGTTAACAACAATCTTGTATTGAAACACGAAATTCCAATGACTACTGCCGCATTAGGTGGAGAAATTGTTGTCCCAACAATTGATGGTGAAAACATCAAATTGAAGGTCCGCGCAGGTGTTCAATCAGGCAGAAAGATCTCTATCCCCGAGAAAGGTGTTCCAATTAACCGTAACAAGAATAATAGAGGAGACATGGATGTATTTTTAAACGTGAGAACATTGGTTCCTGAAACACCGCTTCAAACTGCCTTATTGGAAGCGCTTGCCGATGCTTTTGAAGATAAAACTGCCACAAGGACGCATCAGGAACTCAAGTTCGATCAGGAGGATGATGGTAACACTACGGAGAAATATGACGAAAACAACTTGCATCCATCGAATATGCAGAGAATCGGCAAGATGCTCGGAAAGTTTTTCAATTTCAAAGATGGGAAGGATGGGAAGTAAGTATTTATAGGTATATAGTTGAGCAATTAATACTCTTGTACATAAATTGTTTGCACTTCTATATCTGTTATCTTTATGTCTTTAAAATTAAATCTCTATTGAGTTTCTGAGTACTTGTGCTTATTACCTTTTGAACTCGTGACAACTATAAAATCGAAACTTCAGTCCTAATGAAACATTCTATTGATTGAGCTCGTCAAAATTGTCTTTTAGTGTGACTATCTATAGATCCAATGCTATCCAATTAGTTGGTATTCTTTGTTTCATTCAACACTTGAGCAAGCTTTTTTCCATCGTCAGCAGTTTTGACCTTAACAACATAGGTAGTGATTTTCCCCTCGCTATCAACTGAAGGAATACGTACCAAGGAGCCGTTACCAATGGTCTCATAGTTCATTTCTTTGAGTAAGGCAGAGTTGAGAAGAACTCTCAATGCACCATCAGCACGAATTAAAATACGAGAACCTTTTCCTTCGATCGCCTTCAAAACCTTCAACTCTCCGACACCCATGGTTTTATAGGGCTCTGCTTTATTTCCTGCGTCATAAAGCATGAGTTTGGCTCTCAGTTGCAAGACAGTAGTCTCATTCTCTTCACCAGAAGTAGTTTCTATTTTCTTGTCTCCTAATGAGGCAACAGGCGCAAAGTTGACATCAGGCTCCACCTCATTTTCTCTTGACTCTGAGTCGTCGTTGGCTGAAGCACTGGGTGCAGAGATACCAGTAGAAATGGCAGGTGCCCCAAAAGAAGCAGAAGGTGCCCCAAAAGAAGCAGAAGAAGCTCCAAAAGAAAATGTAGGAGCTTTTGCTTCAGAGTTTCCAAATAAGGAAGTTGCTGTTTTAGACTCCGCGCTGGTTGATGCTTGGGTACCAAACAGGAATGGAGCAGACTTAGATTCGCCATTAGAGCTACCAAACACAAACTTGGGCTTAGAATCAGCACTTGGCGTAGATCCAAACAGGAAAGGGGTAGATGCGGGAGCAGTGGCACCGGTAGAAGCCTCAGTGGCCTTAGTTTCAGTGGTTCCCGCGGACTTGGCACCTCCAAAGTTGAACAGGGAAGTAGAAGATTCTCCAGTCTTGGCAGCGCTTCCGAATGAAAATGGAGCGGGTTTAGTCGTTTCGGTGTTCGAGCCAGTCGAACTGCCGAAGCCAGTGAAAGAGAATGCAGGTTTAGATGCAGTAGCAGCGTCTTCTGGTTTGTTGTCAGAGTTCACAGAAGCTTGAGACTGTCCGAAATTGAAAACTGGAGTAGCCGCTGGAGTTGTTGCAGAAGCGCTCGGTGTTGCCGCAGAAGCAGTTGTGGAACTGGCACCGAAAGCTGGCATAGCAGCCTTGGCTGGTTCAGCATCAGATTTTTTCAAATTGAACACAGGATCCAGAATTGTCTTGTTGAAGGTGAATGTTGGGCCCTTGATCTCGATTTCGGAATCGGAATCCGAATCAGGTTCCTTAGGTTGAGGCTTCTTCCCAAATGAGAACGGAGAGTTTTTCATGGTAGGCTTGGTTGATAAACTAAATGAAGGACCTGCAATTTTAATTTCTTTGGGCTTTTCCTCCTCGCTCTCCTCATCAGAGCTATCGTCTACAGCTACAGGCTTACTTGAAGAACCAGAGACTGGGGTAGTCTTAGCTTCGGCAGAGGGCGTAGCAGAGCCACCAATGCCAGCAAAAGGGTTTTTGGCTACTGGTTTGGAGACTGGCTGAGCGGCAGCTGCAGTTGTGTTGGCAGTGGAGTTTCCACCGAAAGAGACGCCGCTGAAAGGGTTAGAAGTTACTGGTTGGGATGACGAGGACTCTTTTGGTGTGGAACTTGTATTGTTCTGAGACGCCTCCGCACTGCCATTGAAAGATGGTGCTTGCTTATTGCCAAAGGAGAATGTAGGCTTTTTTGGTTCCTGAGCAGTATCATTTTGTGGAAGAGAAGTGGAGAATGAGTTCTTACTCACACTGCCAACAGAGACATCGTTAAGTTTACTGTAATACTCCAAATACTTCTCACAAGCCTGGCGGAAGTCTGGAATATCGCCAGAACCATTGGCCTTGTTGATTGCCTCTACGAACTTGTTTGCCAAAGCCTTGAGTTTGTCAGTCTTGTCGGTCTTGTCAGTCTTGTCAATACCATTGCTATTTGAGGCCACAGAAGCTCCAAATCCAACGAATTTTGAAGCTGACGGAGCAACTGGTTCGGCTGCACCGCGGAATGACCGGCCCTTGGGCTTTAGAATCTTCCGTTTGGCCATAACATCAGCGGAGGCCAATTTGATCCCAGATGGCTGCTCATCGTCAGACGATAGGTTCTGACCGTCCTTGTTTATCTGCAGTTCGGCTATTCGTTTAGCCATTTTCAACTAGAAGTAGGTAATTTGTGATGTTTTAGAATTAAACCACAACTTCCGTCTATATACTACAAAAGCTTGTGTATGGTTTTGGTCTTAGTTAATAGACAATGCAATGGGATACTGTGTATTATATGGGGTTGTGATGCACGGGTGTTTTCCCGTTCTCAGCTGCTCTTTTGGATGGGTTTGTGGCACTGCATATAGATTAAGTGTAAAATACCTGCATATAATGCCAATGATCCAATTCCGTTAGGGCGTGTGCCCTAATATTCAATATTCTGCGCACGTGCACAGCACCTAAGACTGCTCTTCTTATGGTTTGATCACGTGATACGCGCACCTCTTCCTCCAGGTAGAGAAAAGTGAGAAAATTGTTCTGGTTCTCTTTCTGCTACATAGAAACTTTGAAGAAGTATGTAAACCAAAACCATATCGTATCGATGGTGTCAACATGTGTTTCAGAGTTATGAGAGAAGTGAAAAAGCGACAAGTTCCCACGAAAACCCCGTTCTTCTATCTCCAAAATAGCGTCTCTGACTGAAGCAGAACGCATTGAGCATCCAAGCGAAAAAAAGCTGCGGAAGAAGATTTTTTTATGTTTTGATTATCTTTCCTGAACCGTTGGCCAATTCAATGGTCCCTCTATGATTTGTTTTGTCGAGCTTCCCGTTCCTGGCTTGCAATTTGTGTTCTTGGTGGTTCACTGAAAAATTATCCACCCAATCAATCCTAAGTTAAGTAATGATTTCTACCACAATTAATCAATTGCTACAATCTTCAAATTCTCTTCACAAGACTCCATTCTAAGCTCTGACTCCATTTCAAGCTCCATATACTAACTTCTATAGATGGCTCCAAAGATTCAACAAACCAAGGCTGCTAAGGCCGCTGCCGCTTTGGCCGGTGGTAAGAAGGGTAAGAAGAAGTGGAACAAGGGTAAGGTTAAGGACAAGGCCCAACACGTTGTCATCTTGGACCAAGAGAAGTACGACAGAATCATGAAGGAGGTTCCAGGCTTCAAGTTCGTTTCTGTCTCTGTTTTGGTTGACAGATTGAAGATTGGTGGTTCCATGGCCAGAGTTGCTTTGAGACAATTGGAGTCCGAGGGTGTCATCAAGCCAATTGAGAAGCACTCCAAGCAAGCTATCTACACCAGAGCTTAAGTTCATTCTCCCATGACTAAAGCATCTTGAATATTGTGTGTTATCATCAATGTACATTTAACGTAATACAAATCTGTTGTAGAGCAAAGAAAAGAGTTTAAACTGTATTTTCTTATTATTTGAAGTTGTCGATTCCTATCTCCTCTTTGTTCATTCTCTTTGCTGCAGTTTTTGATCTCTGTTACTTGTCTTAGATCTTCACTTAGTAATACAATCTTCATACGATGATCATCGCTCAATTCCGTCTGTCCAAATCCCATAACCTTCTACCGCATCGTAAGATCTTCTCTTCTGCATTTGGAAATGGCGGTGCAAACACTCATCGTCTCACGAAACGAGTTTCGGTCCCACCCCACCTTCTCTTCAATGTTGTCTCAGATGTGGCTCGCTACAAGGAATTTGTGCCCTTTGTGACCAATTCCTTCATTGACCATCGAGATGAGAAAACAGGGTTGCCTATTCAGGGTGGATTTCGTGTTGGTTGGAAAGACTACGATGAACAGTTTCTGTGTAAGTTAGACTGTGTTAAAGATCGTAGCATTGTAGCAGAGTCAATGACCACGCAGCTTTTTGATCATCTTCACAATAAATGGGAGTTTAAGCCGGTCGGAAGTCGGCTGTCCAGAGAAACTCATACGGTGGTTGACTTTACGCTTGAGTTCAAGTTCAACAATCCATTATACAACACAGTGTCCTCGATATTCCAGGATCGAGTCAGTAAGATCATGATTGAGGCATTTGAAAAGAGAGCCAAGGAACTTCAAAGTGATATTAAGAAAAGTTGATGATCGCGTTGACCCTCGTCGTCGGATCTTTTCGAAATATTTACATACTACAGATATAGAACTCTTAATGAACAAAATTTTATGACAAGTTCCCTCAAATCTGGCCTTCTGAGTCAATTGAATTCAAAAAGAACACATTACTGTCACAAATTTATGACCCTGGCGTGTTTTCATTCGTTCTCGTTAGTGGCTCTAGCACTAGGCACAAGTTTGGCTACTTAACCCAAAAGAAAGATTGATTACAAAGTTTTAAAGTCATCTAATGCATCAATTGATTCAAAAGTCTCATAAATAATTCATGGCAACCTGCCCACCAAATGCAACGATTTGTGTTGGAAGATCCAAGCGGTCTATCGATAATGAATAAAATGAACGGAAAATAAATCATGAGTTCGTTCACACTCAAACCAATTCTCTAGTTAAGTAATACAAAAACTTCTTTAAAGGTACTTGGGTGTGAGTGAGTGAGGCCCGACGAGATACTCTCTGAGGTTATGATGAGGGAGCTTCAGAAGAGCAGCGTCGGGAAGGTTAAGAAGAGTGTCTTTACCAATCAGATTGCGGCGCTTATACTTATCTGACCCAGAGAAAAGTGAAGCACTGGAAGAGCTGCGGCTACGTGGCCATCCGCCCTCTTGCACGGCGGTAACAAAATACGATTCTCTCATGTACGCCAGCGTCAAGGGCGAGATCGTCGTGGGTTTAACTAATGTCTTGTTGAGCCAGGAGTCGTCGAATGTGAGCGGACGAATACACTTAAGCGAGTCTCTTAAAATACGCTTCTCAGTGTCAATTTGTTTAACGGGATACCACTTGTAGTCGTCTTCTACGGGAGTGATAGGAGCAGATACAGGTTTAGAGGCGGTTCCAGTATTTCTGTCGGAACTGTTTGCGAAAATCTCCATGTATCCTTCTAAATCATCCTCATCGTCAGAATTGTGAAGATCACTCATGTTCTGAATGTCCTCGTCTAAATCTTCGTCTAACGAAGTGCTGTTATAACGAGTAGCGCCAGATATGGTAGGAAGATTTGAAGATGGGCCTTCAGTCAATCTTGGCTTTGGCTGCTCGAATCTTGTGGTGCTACTGTTCGTGCTGCTGCTACCGCTGCTGCAGTAAACTCCTCCTGTCGTATACAGTCTAGAAGGTCTGCCTCTTACTTGAGAAGCTTCTTCTTCTTCGCCAGATACTTCCATAAGGCTGTTGGAGCTTGAGCTAAGCTTGCCCTTCAATTTGAAGAAGCGCTCACGCAAGCTTATGGATGCATTTGGGTCTGACTGTGCTCTAGATCTACGAGCCACGACATCGTTGAAAAAAGGTGTTGTGCGATCAATGTTATTTCTTCTTCTACGAGGAACCGTTCTGTAACGTGGCATCTCTCTATCAATGAGGTCTAGAGAGAGGTCACGACCCAAAGAGATTCCCAAGTTCCACTGAATCATCTCTTTCGGCGTACCGAACAGAATCAATAATTGTTCATTTTCAAGACGAAGTCTCAAAACGTTTGATCTTTTGGTGTAGTCACTAGCTAACCCGAGTTTGGCGTGTTGGAGCGAGTAGGAACGCACCAATCGCTTACTTACGGAAGGATTGAGTCTACTAAGCAGAGCGGTAGACAGACTACGAGAAGATGGCCCACAATCGCTCGTTGGGAGAATTCCGTGCTGTTCGCAAAGACCATGGAAAGACATGTCGCTGTCGGTGGTGAACAAAGATTTCAAGTCCTTAGGTATTGAGTAACTTCTCAAAGCTTGCGAATCTTCAGTATAATAACGAGAATTGAGTAAAATTGGTTCAAGTTGACTAGGAATCAGATAGAAGTTCAACTGTGTGGAGTTGAGTTCAATCAAGAAGTTCTTCCATGATCTGGTGGGAGAAGCTTCGTGAGGACTATACCACTCGAGCTTCCTGGCACAGATACCCAATTTATACACTGCAGGCTCGTAAGAGGGAAGCCGCTCATGGGCCTCAAGTTTATCATAAACGTGAAATCTCGGGCAACCTCCTGGAGGCATTATGTCGTAGGAGGGAGGAGCAACAGGACCAGGTTCCATGAACAGAAGAAACGAATCCTGTAGAGGAAAAGTATTTACATGGGACGTTGGGGGATCAACGCCAAATCGGAAGGGTAAAGACACTTTTTGTTTAGTTTGTTTTTTGGGCAGACCCGCCGAGTCCAGCGAAACGGGTGACACTGAGAGCAGAGTGGTAGGAGACTCGGGACGAGTAGGTGATTCACATTCAAAGGATATATCCGAGATTGACCTAGACCCCCGAGAAAGCGGGCTAGGAGTACGATGGACCTTTGGAGATGATGCAAGAAGAGTGTCGAAGATATCCTTATCGGCATCAGCGTCCATAAGTTCCGAGCCAGGAGAAGTTGGAAGGGTTGGCGTCGTCGGAACTAGATTCAACTTACCATCTTGTGAAACCGGATTCTGAGGCTTATCGTTTTCGTCCATTTCACTTGAGCTTTTTGAGACCGGCTCGCTTAGAAGTTCGCCCGGGCGACTATCACAGTCTGACCAAGTATCACTTTCACAAAGAAGTTTCAAGGGAGAACACAGTAACGAGCGCTCAAACGGGAGGCTTATGGAGGAAGAAGTCATCAGAACAAGACACAGACAACCAGAAAGTTAAAGTAAGACAAAGAATGACTCGAAAATCGTCAAATCCAAGACTCTGAAACCAGTTTTCGAATAGGGGTGTGCGACAGGTTCAACGGATCCAAGTCTTCAGATAAGTGGACAGTAGGAACAAGAACAAACACGAAAAACAAAGGGGAAAAGCGGGAAAGCAGAAAAGATGCTTGTTGGCTTTTCGTTTTTGATTTGAGATCGAAAAAGAAACGGATGATGTGCAGTTGTAGGCCACAGTTATTGAGGTCTGCTGATAAGCGGATAGGAAGAGGATCCGTTGGATCGGAAGTGGGAATCTGGGGCAACCGATGACGGAGAATACGATGGTGATACTTATGGGTTTGTAAAAGGACTCCTTTAATTGTTTTGGGGGGGGGGGGATTTGAAGAATTTGGCTCTTGATTATCTTCCTTTCTTCTTTCTTCTTACTGCTAGATGTCAATTTTCACACCGCAAAAATCAGCCTAATTGCGAATAGGAGACCCGATAGGGTTGCCTCGGTACGTGCAGGAACTTATGTTATATGCAGGTTCACTCATGTTTATATGCCTGCTTTTATGTGATCCTGCAGGATACCGCAGTCTATCTGCATGACGCCTTTTCCCCGGGTATACGCCTCGTGACATAAAGAACCTGACTTTCGGATAATTCGGATCCTGCTTTTTTGCAAGTATAAGCGAAATTATTTTGCCGAGTACCACATTGAAATCCCTTTTCCTATTCCCAAATCGCATTATAAATGAAATATTCACCAATAAATAGGGGGGAATTGAAGAAATCTTGGAAATATGTGGTCCTGTATATAAGTCGTCTTTTGTGTTAAACTTTCGTTGTGTGCAGGCACAGGCGTTGGCTGCGAAAAAAAAAAAGAAGAATGGCGGGGAAATCGATCTTATTGAAGTCGCTTCCAGATGATTTAGAAGGTCCAACGTTTGGTCGTTGATGAAGCGGAAATTGATGGAAATGGGCATTGGATTTGAGAGAAGAGGATGGAAATAATATTATTCCAATTTTCCGGTTCTTAAAACGGACATTTTTGGTGGATTTAAGTCTTTTTGGAAATTTATTGCGCCTGTATATAATCTGATTGGGCCAAAGTGTATGGACAATGAATGATCTAATAAATAGCATTAGATCAGATTTCAAATTTAATTTTCATTTGAATAAGCTAAAGTTTGGCTTGATCTGAATTTCTGAGCTTTTTTTTCGCTTTTTTCTGTTCTTGCTCTTCTTCAGTTCTTACCAGAAAGCCGTTTAAATCCATCACTTAAATCTGCAAAAGGAGCGCTTTTTTTGTGTTTCAATTTATTTTTGCTCTTTTTTTTGCTTCTTTTTATATTTTTTCTGAATTTAACTGTTTTTATCAATTACATTCAATCGGCGTCTTCATATGAACAATAATCAATGAAAGTACACCGCCGATACTTACAAACAAATAATTACAAAACTACAACTCATAGATGTAATCCATAAAATATAATCAAAATTCATGGACTGATGGAATAACAAACCCCAAATTTCAATTCCTCTTTCTTTAGCCCACCTCCACCTTATCTCCCCTTATCTTCTGATCTCTGAACGCGATGATCATCTCATCTCCTTATCATGGATCTCCAAGGTGCTCAAAACTGCCTAAATGAGTCCCTTGCCCTACTTCGACATGGTGGCAGCCAAGACGCGTTTTCGGAGTGTCTTGTATCTTTGAAAGAATTGCTTGATTTGTCCCTCAACGACGTCAAAGTCCGGGTTGAGCTTGCAACGTCAGACGTGATCCCATCCACACTACAAGTTCTAGTCAATGAGATCGATCCCAGAAACTCACAGCTTGAAGATGTTTCCTTGTATTATCGCGTATTACGTGGTGTTATAATTGTTCTCCGGATTTTGGTGGTGTCCTCAGAAACTACCTTAAATGTCAATCTTGTATTCGAAGCAATCGCATCGCTTTTCGAAAAAGCCATAAGTGCTGACTACAACATTGAAAACAGCTTCTTTGCTGGCTGTTTTGCTGCATATTGTGAGCTTTTGGCTAATGGCTCCTCCCGGTTTGGCGGCCAACTTCAAGTTGACCCTGCTGCCTTCACAAGACTGATTCCTACAGACGGTCTTCTCATGGTCAAAAAATGCAAAGAGTTGGCCCTCCCCTTTGATCAATTTATTGCTCACAGTCTTGCGAATAATGGTTCTATTGGTGTTCTTTTACTGCACCCAGACTGTTTGCATCTCCTCGAGTATATATCCAGTGTCAATCTCCATGAGTCACAAATACTACTTCCACTCATAGATGAAATCCTCTGTCACGAAAAATTCCATAAGTGGATTATCTCGCTTGCGCACGATGAGCTAAAAGTACAGTTTTTGACAATAGCCCAATTGGCTATAACTTGCAATACAGATTGGAATAACCACCAATGTGTAACCATTCTTAGTTGGGCGCTAGATCTTGTGAAGGAGTCTGCCACCCCAGCGATTCAACTCTTGGAGGCTCAAGTTTATGATCCAGATTACTTAAATACTTTGCATGGTGTACTCGTATGTTCTGTCGACATTCTCGTCCATCTTGGTCAATACAATTGTGCACAACAATTCTTTCTCCAGTATGAGGCCCTTGAAGCAATTATCCCATTATTTAGGGCAATATTTGAGAACGTTGAGGTCATAACAGCTAAAGGGCTTAAAGAAAGTAACGAAGCGGCGCCTGACGCAAAAAGATTCCCGGTTGTGAGATCTTTACTTCTAGAATTAATGGCATTTATCTGCCACTCCTCGTTTGAAGCACAAGAAAAAATTCGTGAGTTACATGGGCTCGAACTTGTGTTATCCAGTTGCGTCATTGACGATAACAATCCTTTTATGAAAGAAAAAGCTACTCTTTGCTTGAAGTTTTTGTTGGAAAAGAATCAAAAAAATCAGCAATTTGTCGCAGAGCTTGAGGCAAATGAAGTCGCTGATGGCTCTGCGCTCGAGGCTGCTGGGTACGAGCTAAACGTGGTTGACGGAAAGTTGGAGGTTAAAAATAAGGCTTGAATGATTAATGAACTTAATAATGTTTTAATCTTCCTTTTTCTGGGAAGGAGTTTAACATCCTCTAGAAGCAGTGTTATATCTATTGTACATTCGATTCTTAGCACCTGAATATAAACTGTACAGACTTTATGTTGTCGCAACATCATAAACATACCATTAGTTACATTACCTGGAACGCTAGTATTTAAGTCCCTAATCTATACATCTAAGCCTTTGGCTCTTTGGCCAACTCCTCCTCAATAGCCTTTTTAACCTTGTCGATGGAAGCCTCGTCAATCAACAAGATTCTCTTTTCCTTGAGCGCCAAGGATCTCAACTCGTCATTGAGAACATCCTCATCGAAGTCGTACTCCTCAAAGCTCAGCAAAGCCTTGTTAACAACCTCGGAGAACTTGGCTGGGTGTGCAGTAGACAAAGTAATGTATTTACGGTCCTTGATACCGGCCTCGACGTCTCTCTTAACAAATCTAAAGGTAGTGGCAATACCAACAGCAGTATGTGGGTCCAAAACGTAGTTGTCTGGGGTAGCTCCGTAAATGCTCTTAATAGTCTGGATAGTCTCCTCGTTGTTAACGCGCTCGGAGTCAAAGTCAGCTCTAGCAGCAGCAGCGACACTCTCTGGTGCAGAAACAGAACTTGTGGCCTTCAATTGTTGCATCCACAGGTTCAAGGTCTCACCAGCCTTGCCATCGTCACCGTTGGCAACATTGTCACGGATGAGATACCACAACAATCTCTCGAAGTTGGAGGAGATAAGAATGTCCATAGCAGGCGAATAGGTAGCCTTGACATCGCCGTTGGTCTCGTATCTACCTGTCTTCAAGAAACGGTCCAAGATGTCGTTCTCGTTAGTGGCAATAATCAATTTGTCGGCAGGTAAGCCCATCTCCTTGGCATAGTAGCCAGCAAGGATGTCACCGAAGTTACCAGAAGGAACAACAAATCTAATTTTGGCAGCATCAGATTCGATCTTAAGAACCTGGAAGTACGAGTAGAAGTAGTAGGTGATCTGGGCCAAGATTCTAGCCCAGTTGATGGAGTTAACAGCAGCAACATGGTGCTTTTCATTGAACTCCTTGTCACCAAATATTTGCTTGACGATGTCTTGACAGTTGTCGAACGTTCCCTTGACAGATAAGGTGTGCACGTTAGGGTCTTCAACGGTGGTCATTTGTTCTTCTTGGATTGGAGAGATTCTACCAGTTGGGTACAAAATGAAAACGCTGACGTCCTTCTTACCTCTCAAACCGTAAATGGCAGCAGAACCAGTGTCTCCGGAGGTAGCACCCACAACCGTGATTTTCTCTCTCTTGGATGGGTCCTCGATCTTGGAGTTTCTTCTAACCAAAAAGTACTCGAACAAGTTACCAACAAATTGCAAAGCGACATCTTTGAATGCATAAGTTGGACCGTGGAAAAGCTCCAACAAGTACAATCCTGCCTTTTGGTCGATAATCTTTACTGGAGTGACATCTGGAGCTCTGAAAGTGCTGTAAGATCTGGTGATCAACTCACGAAGGTCAGCCTCAGGAATCTCGGAAGATGAAATGTACTGCGTCATTATCTCGTAGGCAAGCTCTTGGAAACTGAGGTCCTTCCATTTGGTAATAAAATCAGTTGGGAGCTTTGGGATTTGGGATGGGATGAAGAGACCACCGTCTTTGGCCAAACCGGTCATGACGGCCTCCTCGAAGGAAATGGCCTGTTTCGTAGCGCTACGAGTAGATCTGTACGCCTGTGATGACATTGTAATTTTAGGTGCTTGATTAATACTGACACAGTTTGAATAATTTCCAATTGGGGGGTGATTCATCTTTATCACGTGATGTTAGTCATGTGTTGGGTGTACGGGTGTAATTATGTCTTTTTTGGAAATCCATATTAATCATGGATGGCTGCAAATAAGATTTCATATTTCGAAGCCAAATTATGAAATTGTCTATTTTTGACGTTGAAATTTGAACCTCGAGAAATTTGCCCTTTCGAAAGCAAGTGCATATCAATGGAGTTCAATCTCATCTACTCTGTATGCATCTATTTTATATTGGAGTGAGATCAAAGTTCAAAGGTTAACGGCAAATTCGAGAAAAAGTGTCTCTAATGAGGTCACAAATGAAGTGACGAAACGATACAAAAGTATTGATTCATGGAACTAGGGGCTTGAACTTCTGAAGCTCGGATGGTAGAGTAATACTTGAAGAGGCAAAGATTATGGTACATCCTGATAATTCCTTGCGTAGTAACCCAAAAGATGTTTGGTCGATACCAACCGCCTTCCTCAAGAACCACATGAATCGCACGCAAATGCTCCTGGATATGATGTCATGGGTGTTCTTCCTCTTTGCATGAGTAGAGACGAAGTAAGGCTGTCAAGGCTTGTAAACTTCAATCCCCGCTCCAAATAATAATTTTAAATAACAATTTGATTCGTTCTGGAGAGCTATTCTATCATTTCTTACTTCAGTAAAACTGACACAGCGGGAACATTATACACAATCACTAGAGCCATTGATAACGACAGCAACAACAAAAACCATTAAATACCATAAAAAGGAACAGCTTCAAGTATCTTAGCCTCATTTTTTTTTTTTTTGGAGCGTATTTAAAGTCGAGGTTAACGCGATTGAAAATATGGCCAAAACAAATGGTTTATTCCAGGCTCTTAAGCGCCGAAAATCTTTAAAAAAATACTTATCCTGTCTTTTGGGAAATTTTGGAGCAAACAAGGCAAAATTATCGATTGAGCGCCAATAGAGCAGCTCCGGGCTCTTTAGCGAAATTGAATTTCTTTTGTAAGCGCCCAACTTAAGCAATTGAACCACAAGATTGTCATCAACAAGACCAGCTCAAAGATAAAATCGTACATTCTAATTTACTTTCAGAAATATCAAATATTTCGTCTCCTTAGATCTTTCAATACGTCCCCCTTAACATCTACCGTCAAACATTCAATCACAAGCTTCTAACCATTGTCAATTACTGGATCATAGTCTGTAATAGGAGTTTTAAATCTGCCACTTTCTTTGCTACTTCTGCATTTGGCTTTCTTTTTCCTACCTTTGACGAGTTGGCTAAGGTCTTCTGTCCTCTTAAGGCCGCTGTGCATTCTGAGAAGACCTTTATGATACCTCCCCTAACCAATTAAGAAAATGCCAAATTTGAGGTTATCGATCCCCAAACCTTGGACTCGTAAGTGGTCATCATTAATCTAAGTCTTCCAGCTTTGGACCAAAAGTAGAAACAGAGTTGCTGCTTAACTATTTTTTAAACACCTTCCTTTGACGGATTAAGAGAAGATATAGACGATTTTAGTTCTGAGGTCATTCTCGGAATTTATCCCCATTGTTTCCAGGCTATCAACAATGGCAATACTATATGTTGTGTTCAGTTTATCTGATACGTCAGAAAAACGATCATTGGACAATTGAACTACTAAATTCTAAATTGCATTTGTTTCTAACGCTAATTTCCGAAAATTAATCATTGTTTTCTGGTTTGAAAGTGACAATTTGTAAGTAGAGAACACTATGGGACTCTAGCTTGGTGAAAATACACATTGAATACTCCTTAAGAATTAAAATGTGCTTAATTGAGTATCTATATATTCCAGTTCAAATTAGTCGGAAGTTCGGTTTTGCTTTCCAGCGCTACTTTCCATACGACCTTCAACGAATCTACACAAGAGACCGCAACACAAAACGGAAGAATTAGAAAAGAATCTCCTTAACAAGACCAAAACTCCTTTTTAATATTCCAATTAAGATCTCTACTATTAAATCTCTTTGCTTCTTCTTTATTTTACCCCAGGATGTACGGGTTTTTCTTGGTCTTGCGACTAAATCTGTTTACCTTTATTATCAGACAAAATCAACCTAATTATTTCAATTGCTAACGCTGAGTACTTTTAGTATATCCAGTGTCATCATGAGCATTAGCATATTTGCCACAAGTCGTGTTATTTTTCTCCGACGAGCTGTTCAATTGTTCAGAAATTCAACCCAGAGGAGACATTTTTCAGATGCTACAAGATCAACTAGTAAGGTAGAAACCTTCTCTAATCAAGATATCGTTACGAGTAGAAGTAATTCGCTTCGAAATCTCAGGGAAGATTTTAAAACTGACTCAATAAAATATACTTTTGGCTATGGCCTGGGGGTATTCCCTCAAGCCGGGTACGAGAATAACCCCTCTAAGCCTCAAATAGACCTTGTACACGTTGTGAATGATTCTGTTGACTTTCATACCACTAATACTAAACAATTTCCGGGCCATTATTCCTTTCTACGCTTGTTAGGAGTTCCTGCAATTGTAAAAGTTCAAGAGTTTGGCGCTGGGGTCTATTATAACCCATACGTGAGCATGAAAGACAGCGAAGGCAATGAAAATATGATTAAGTATGGGGTAGTTACTGTGAATGATCTATTAAAAGATTTGACGGAGTGGAATACATTTTATCTTGCTGGGCGCCTTCAAAAACCAGTGAGACACATTTATGAAGTGGATTCTCAACTCAAAAGGGCCAATCAATACAACATAGAAAGTGCATTTAATTTATCGTTGATTTTGCTCGCGCTTGGAAAAAAGAGTTCATTGACTAAAAAAGACCTCTATGAAAAGATTGCTCTGTTGTCTTATATGGGCGATCCAAGAATGCTTGTAGGTGGAGAAAACCCCAACAAGGTCAAGAATATTGTGAAACGGCAAACAACATATTTCGAACAATTGTATGCGCCTTCTTTTGATTTGGCTTTGGAAAAAGGATTTGCTAAATTGGAATCCGAGACACTCTTACCCACAAAAAGCGCTGAAAAATTCGCAGAAATAATAGCGTCGCTACCGAAACAATTTAGATTGAGAGTTGCACAGTCCTACAAAAAGAACTTCAGAGAAAAATATCACCCGGACAGCATTTCAGACAAGAATTCAACTTTTTTGACGGCAGTTTCAAACGATACACACTTGCGCCGCACCCTCATGACGACAATACTGGCCATTACCGCCACGCCTGCGTTGGTGCAATCAGTGAAAGGCATTTTAACCGCTGGAGTGGCTAAATCTGCAAAGTATGCGTGGGAGAAGAAAATGAAGAGTTTAGTTAGAAACTAGAGATTCCTATATCAGATAAGTGCGTTTTCTAGTTTACACTAAGGTCTAAGACCTACTACTCCGAGTCGGGCGTTCATTCCGCCCCTCTCAAAACAAAAGGCATTTTTTTTCGCACGCCGTTTCACTTACTTCACTTACTTCACCAATTTTCATCGTTTTGAAATTAAGTTAGTGACGTATGAAAAATTCTTTCAAAATGATGTGGTGGGGCCTATCGTGACGGGCGGACCTCTATAGCCAAATACCTGAAAGCAAGGTGAAAAAACAAGCATGCATACAGAAAGAGTCCTAGATATTTGGATTACCCAAGAAAGCGAAGAAATTTTGACAAGAAATTTCACGCATTATTAGTTTCATTTACGGAGCTCCACTACGCTGATGGGTGTTTGGAACACTTAATTGCATCCCTTGGCGCACCTTTCGGTCTACACAGGTGCGATAGTAGAGGCTCATAATGGGTGTTCCTCAATACGTTTGAAGGAGCCGAAGAACAGGGCCAATATGCTTCCAACAGGGCCGCTGTGGGTTCATGTCTTTGTGCATGGAATCTTGTCTACTATCTACATTCCAATCGCGGTAACTTTTCTTCCAGACTCGGATTGGAGCGGAGAAGCCCTGACAGTATTTGAGGCAATTTTGGTTCAATTCGAACTGAAATCGTGGTGAAGTAACGCATTTGTCCTGTTGCTCTGGGCAATATCGAATTGGACCAGCTTTCGTTCTTTTTCTTTGTAGAAAATTTTTCAGTTGCTGTTATTTCAGGTCATTAATCTTTTCCAGAACATTATTCTCGAAACTAGCGTCCCCCACTATGAAAGGTGCGTCATGCACAAGCCATGATTCATAGACTATGGAATGGAAAATTCCGTCGGCATAGGTATTTTCACTTTGGTGGCGACATCCTGATGGTTTGTTATTGAAATTAGTACTGGGCAAAATTTTTAATTTTTCGAATGTTTTTGGGAGTCTTATTCCGTAGATTGAGTCGAAAACGGGTTGTTAATTAAAGCGTTTAAATTCAGATTGAAAAAATTAATATGATCAATAAAATTTTCAACTGTTATGGCTAGTGTGGATAGTAAGAAATAACAGCTTAATTTTCATCTGGTCATGTCCTACACCTGAAAAGTATTTGAAGGGATCAATTAATAACCACCTTAAAACCTAAGTATCACGTATACTACATCTAAAAACAAACTTGTTCTACATGACAATTCCAATGAAATGAAAATTATATTCTAAATTATACATAAACTGTGATAAGAAGAAGTAGAAAAAACCATCCCCAAGCACCAGGCTTTAGACGTAGAAAGGCTTGCCCAAACTCTTAAGAGCTCTAACGTCCTGGCTTTGCGAAGCACACACCAGACCATTACTTTGAGCAAACCCGTAAATAGGACCAGCCAAAGCGGGGTTGGGTTCCATTTTTTGTGGAGGGTATCCCAGAGCAGAGCGGTGTAAGCTAGGCGAAGGAATAGACTGAGGTGAGTGTGGGGCATTTTTAGAATAAGAGAAGGTTGGGGATTCTAAGGATGGCTTGGGGTTAGTGTTAATAGGAGACACGCTGGGGTATTGCGCAGAGGCTGTAGATGGAGTTGGGGCAGAAGAGAAAGAGAAACGACTGTTAGCACTAGACAATGCTGGTGTTGGCAAGCCACTAATTACGGAACTGGCAGATCCCTTTGAAGCGTACTCTTGCTCCATTGAGTTCATTGTTGGGATCCCAAATGCGTATTGGGGACCGTGTGTGGGCATCAATTGCATGTACACTTGTTGTTGTTGTGGGTATGAGTAAGTTGGCGACGATGATTGCATACCATTGTTAGAAACATATTGATATGACATCATTGATGGGTGACAGTAGTAAGCTGGTTGTTGTTGTGGAGCAGAGTACATCAGGCCATTGTATGACACCATATTTTGTGTGTTCATTTTGTTTGTAGAGGCAGGCGTTGAAGCAGGGTAGCTCACTTGTGTTTGTTGAACGTATGACTGCAGAGGAAGAAGCGATGATGTGCCAACGCCGTAATGCAAAAAGTCGGTCAGGTATACAGAAGGATCTAATTGAAGCTTAAGTAAGTTAGAGTCCTGAGATGGAATTTTACCAGCGGAAATACCCTTTGCGCGCTCAGCTGGGTCGTAGTAGGCGATCAAGTGAAACTTCTCGTTTTGCTTGGTAGTCAAGGAGAAACTTTGCTTGACCAAGCCATTGGCCTTGACGTTACGAGTACCGTCGTGCTCTTGGTAAATGAGGAAAGGACCCTTGACCTTTGAGGCCAGCCAGCTCTTTCCATCAGTCCATCTCTTCATACCTAATTCATTTTCGTTCCAAGCATAAATGGAACCTGCGACGATGCACTTTCTCTCGAAATCATTGAGTCTTCTTTGAACCTTAGGAAGAACACCAAGACGCATACCTTCTAGGATTAGAAGTGCGTCTTGAAGATTCATGACCAGGCCATGGTATGTTTGATTGTTGGCTGGGTAGGAAGTCGAAGCCATGCTAGTACTTAAACTCCTTGGTTGATATTGTTGCGCGTTCATTGAAGTTGTGTGCTTCAAGGTGTTGTATTATTAACCTCGATGATAGTAAGGCAGAGCGAGGATATTGGATTAATAGAGTCGAGTGGTGATCGTGAGCCTCTATCAGATTAATGTACCAATGTAAGTTTTCTTTTGAAGTGGATTGTTTTTGAAATATTATCTGAAGATGAAAGGAAGGGAGAAAAGTGATGGTATTTTATATCTGACAGGGCCCAGCTGCAATAGATGCGAAAACAGCGTTCGTACTGGCAATTCTTAATTTTGCTGTACATAGCCCACTGTCTGCAGGCCTGGCGTCTGCATCATGGGTTACAATTAAATATGCATATGGAAGTGCGTGAAAATTGTTCAGATGTAACACGCATATTTGGCCTGCAGGGTAAGGGCTGCGTTGCATTTCTTGCAGCGCTTACACGCAGTCGCGTTGAATGTCCCTCTCCTGCGCATTGCGCGTCTTACTACCCAATTAAGAAAAATCATTCCTTACTCGACTAACACTATTAAGCTGCTGGGCACACAATGTTCCAACCTTAACAAACGTTATGTCCCGTCCTGCATCACAAATATACATAATTTTGACTCGCTTTTTTAAATCAAACTCTTAGCCTTAACCAAATTACCACCCACGTTCTGCCTTTTGTCCCGATCCGTAACAATAAGGGGCGAAGACCCTTGGGAACGCCAAACGTACTTCAAGGGGTCCTTTGAGGCCATTTCCTGCAGGATTGCATTCGCGTCGACTATTTGAAACTAAATGAGTTTTAGGTAGCGGTTTTTTCTTTGGATGAGAATCAAAACCCTGGCGGACTGCATATAGTTGTGCATACACAAAAGCGTGTTTCGTATGTGCAGACGTTACTTTTGGCGTCTTACCTGCAAGATGCGTTAAAACCCTGTTCATGTCAATCTTCTTGATAGTTCCTAAACGTCACTTTTAATGCAATAGAGCCGCCGGTCTAGCCAGCGAAAGAAGTCCTATAACTCATTGTTTTTCAATTAATTTTGAAGTCATTTTAAAAATTATTTCTATCCATCCTCAGCGGTTACAATTACGAATACTAATAATAGGTGTTCAAACAGATTATCCATGTGGTGTTCCATTATGGGTCATTTAAAGCGTTTATTGACGTGAATGCGTACATATGCACCATTTGGGACTGTTTATATGCAACCACTATTAGAGCCCAAAAGAATCAAAAAGCAACAGAAGATTCCGGAACTGGACCAAAAGAAGAATAGTTTCGAGTGGTTCATCCAGCGAACAATGTGCACAATCGGTCCATCAATCAAGGTAAATTTGAAAGGTTAATGTTGTTGAATTCACGAAAAAGAGTTTCTCTTTGTTGACGTTTAAGCTAATAAGGTTGGCACAACTTTATACAAACATGCACATTTCACTTCAGGGTTCTTCATGCATATTATGTGTGTTCTGTACATAGGCTATATAAGATGCATGTATATGTAAATTTAAGACGACGTGCATTTCGTTCTTCTTCAGAAACAAGCGCCCAGTGCTTATCTGCAGGATACCACCCTTAAGCCAACTGACTGAGACATGGGTTCATAATTAATTATCTGCACCTCGCGCAGGTCCCGATTTGTCACTTTTCACGCTTTTCTTCGACATTTGCAGGGCTTGTGTACTGCAGATAATGTGTTTGGGGCTCATATTCGGACTGCAGCTTAGGCACCCTGCCACTACCTTACAAACATGGCAGACAGCTGTCAGCCACCAGCGTCAAGATATTCGAGCTAAATCTGTGAAGAATTACATGGGAATAAGAAAAAAAGATATCTTTTTGTAGTTTGGTATCTTCGCTAGTTTTACAAGGAAAGAAATCTCGAAATGCAGCGTGATTGGTGAGCGTTTCAGACCTCTGTGTGGCCCAATAGCCTGAGATTGCATCTATGGCAGGATGAATGATCAAAAATGCCTTCACAATGAAATACGCGGACTAATGTTGAGACTTTGGACTTAATTGGAAAATTGGCTCCATTGAGACACGAGCGGTCCTTTCGTATTCCCGGGTTAATATTCTGCTATCAACTTTAACAGGGTTATACTTTCAGATTAAGGTTGGCGACTAAGTGTTGGCGTGTGTTGGCGTGTGTTTGACATATGTAGGTTGTTGACAACCTTACTTAATTTTTAACATTCCATGCAGCAGTGTTATTGGCCGTCTTCTTTATCACCGTCTGATTGTTACCAATCTCCTCTTTTTTGTGTTTACGTCTCACCGCCGAGCCGGATTTATGGTTACCACTCGGATTTGGACGCGCCCAGCTTGAAAAGCTTTTGTAATTTATAAATTCATTTTAATATGATGCCTTGATAGGGTATTTGCTTCAACGTGGCTCATTCGTGTGAAAATGAGATGTATTCGTTGAGCGCCATGGACGGCCACGCACCCACGATTTAATCTAATTGAGAGCGAAATCAGGCTAAACCTGGCCAAAAAGAGGTACCGAATTTTTTACGGGGGGAGAATTCATGCTCTGCTAACCTACGATAAATTTTGCTAATTTTATTGAACGTTTTGGACATTACAGAGAACGTTGATAGCTACACAAATTAACCTCGTGTCTTTCCGCCAAAGCCATTTACAGTTAATCAAAGATAAGTTTACCAACGGACATGCTGGTTGATAAAGATGAATTTGTTATCGTCATGCGGATGTATCAATACTTGTTGTGTTAAACACTACCCTCTTTGCTTTTCTCGTCATGCAACACAGATGGAAAGTTAGTTCTGGACGAGTTTAATTTAAGACAATTCTAGATTTCTAGGTTCAGTCTAATTCACACCGAATCCGATGAAGTTTCATTTCATTTCTCGTTTCAATACCGAATCTAATTTTTTTCGATTTTGAAAGCACCTGCAAGTCATTCCCAATTCGTAGCAACCTGCGTGTCACTCCCTCGTTTTGTACCGTAATCGTCCCAATTAGGATCAAAACTGTCTACAAAGCACTCCAATGCACTTCTATGTACTCAAATGCACTTATATGCATTCCAACGCACTTCATTATATTTATATGCACTCCAATGCACCCCAATTCATTCCAACGTACATTATACGTCAAAGCAAAACTCATCAGATCAAAGCAAAAATGAATGGGATATTGTTGTTTTACCTGTACAAAATTTACATTTCTAGGCTTTACTTGCTTTTAACATGACTTCTCTAGTGCTAATGCGCAAAACTGTGGCGTCCCAAGGCTTCAAGTCCCCATTGTTTTATGCATTGTCACCTCGCTACATTTAGTCCTCAGGCACAAGTTGCAATTTCAAGAATCGAGAGCAGTGGCCAACCTGTGAGTAGATTTAAGCTGGAATAACCATTGTTCGAAATAGAATTTGGCATCATTACACGAGAGCCTCAACACCTCTTAAAATGGTCTTCGTATCTCTGTTTTTTTTTGTTCTTATTGACACGAGAATGGGGAAGCTGTCATGGTCCCTCAATGCATGAAAATTGGATGATTTTCTGGAGATAACTCAAATTTTCAACCGCTTTATAATGCGCTCATTCTCTGAATTTTTTCTTATAGTTTATCCCAATTTTTACACTGAAAAATTGACCTTGTTTAATGGGTTCCGCTATGGTTGTCTGCAGGAACATGCATTCTAGCTAGTACTTACTTAACCACAATTAACTCCAACAAAAATAACAAAGACTTTCAATGAATAACTGAATCATTTTTTCTCATCCTGGCGGCTCTTTAAATTAAATTTGCCTTGTCTTTTTTGTTAATTGACTTGTATGGTCTGAAAATCTCAAAAAACCCGTACCTCCTCACCATAATTTCTCACTCAACTAAATTGTATAGATTATCGATTCTACAGATCTTAGAGGTCTACCTTTTACCAGATAACACCATCATCTTTTCTTTATCATGCCCCCTCGTAGTCAGATCAGAGACAGTGCGTCTGAATCCGAGTCCAAGACCGGAACAACATCCAGAGCGGCCAACAAGGCACGAAATGCCGTGGCTGCAGCAGCACAACTTGAACTTCTATCAAAACACATTCACTCGAACGGTCCCAAAGACAAGCCACCTATTGATCCGCTCGACTTTTCTACGCTCAGCGAGGACGCCTTGAGGCGCTACAATAAGAAGTATGATTTGCAACTCCCCGAAGTTCAGTCTCTTAATGATAACATACTACAGTCGGAGCTTGGAAAGAAGAGCTGTAGTGCCAAGAAGGCTTTGCGAGTACAAAAAATCAGCAAGCAAGATTTGGCATCTAACGTTCAAAAGCATTTTTTGGCCGTGAATGCGCGCGAGAACGAGATCTTGGCTGGGTTCTTGTACAAGGTGAAAAACCAAGGAAAGGACTTCAAGCTTTCATTTTAAGTGGCTGGATCTACTTTGAAGGAAACCTATGAATGCTTTGATCATATATTTTACAATACAATTCTTTTTCGTGAATCAGTCAAAGAACAAGCTTGTTTAAGCCACTGTAGTCCTGACAAGAAGCTAAAGCGCTGAAGGCAGTGAAAGAAGGGATCTGCTTGTCAGAAGACCCAAGCGCCCTATTCTTCCACCAAAATTAAATGTCATTTCGTCGTAGAAGTCGTAGAAGTCGTAGAAGCGCCGTTTGGTGAGAGTTGAACCTCAAAAGTCGGAATACCAGGTTTCTTTGTGTGAACTGAAAAGAAGATATGCGCCATAATGTCAGTCAACCACGCTTGAGGCACCGCTCGGAGAGTCATCTTGTTATGGATGGATATTCATCAAACTAAGCTATATAAGCTATACAAGCCATGTAAGCAATATAGGCAATACTTCGCTTTTAGAACAAGTAAAATTAATAACTTTTGATACCTTCTAAGATTCTCGCTTATTGTTGTAATATCTTCTAAGGAACAGTAACTTGCACTTCGATCGTACCCGGTTCTTGTTACTCCCTTCAATCGCCACAGGTAAGGTGGCTGTTGGCTCGGGCTCAAAACCATGTCTGAGGAGTGCATATGCGTGCTTCTTCTGGCTGGATACAACATATGCAACGGTTATGAGCATTAGTATCGCACCACCAAATACGTATTTTGTTCTACGTTTAGCGCCTTTCCTGAGATTTTTTAGTTATTTCACAGGTTGAGTTTCATTTATTTTCCGGAAGTCAAAAGCTTGAAATCGTATTTCAAAAAAAGCTTGCTTTGCGCCCGTTTTGATATTACTAGTATAAGGCAGCCCCTCACTCTAATTAAGAATTAGGTGTAGTTCCTAACCGTCTGTAAATACTGTTATGGCATGAAGTTCCGATGTTTGTCTTGATGAGAAGACATCCGAACATGACTGAAAACTGACTAAAAATAACCTGAAGATGGTCGTGAATTTCATTTTCTACAATGTTGATACGAGCGAGAAACATGTCTTCATTGTTTTTTGCAAATACGTTGTGCGGCATGCGCATTAAGGGTGGAAATAGGGACCGCACCCATGCACGGCGGCTAAAAAAGAAAATCTCATTCATCACTCCATAGATGGCGCATTTGTTTGCGGCACGGCACCGCATTGGCCACCTCGTAAACGTTGTTGGGATCGAACATCTTTAAGCTTGCATGGGTGCCAAACCCAATATTCATAACACAACTAAGAGGATAGTTGAATTGAACAAATGGACCAAGAGGCTTTATTTGAATTCAAAGAGAGGTGGACTAATCAAATACGTAGGTTCCCACGTCTTAATTGGGAAGTTACGAGCGTCAAGCGCTGTGTTGAAAAGGCGCTTTTTGTCCCAGAAAATTGCGCCGACGTCAACCTTGAACACAAAAGGCAATCTAGCGCAGAATAGACTTTCAGCTAACCGCCTGGTGGATGATGTCAAACCATGCATTAACAATTTTATTTTTTTCAATGAACGGCTTTTGAAACACGGTCGTTGCTCTAATACGTGGTATGTGGTATGTAGGTGATTGGGCTAGGGTATGGAGAGTGAAGATGACGAACATCGTCGGTTGAAAATGCCAAGAATTTTAATGTTTAGAAACAAAAATTAATCATTAATCATGCATGAACCTGAAACTAGCTGGAACTAAGTTCTAGCAAGATCCTGTTCAACCCAATTCCTCATCATTAATTCATCCCATCATTACAACTCGTCACAGTCATCACAACTATCCTATTGACAAATGATTTATTTTTACAAATAATTTAATATTACAAATAATTTATTGTGGAATTATGGCCACAGTTAATTTGATCAATGTATGTATTAACCTCTCAAACTTTTAGTATTCTGCAAAAAACCATGTCTACATTTGTTCAAGACTCTCCTTCGCCACAAGCGCTGAGCCTTGGTATGAGAAGTGATAGAAAAGTGATAGAAAACCGCATTGAAGGCGCTCAGCCATAAATTTCAATATTCAAATTTCAAATTTCAAATGTCAAATCCCAATTCGGAATTATGCCGCAAACGGTGAAAACAACTAATGTCTTAGATTCGGCCAAGTAAACCCTTTCAACATACATCCTCCAACATACATCCTCCAACATACATCCTCCAACATACATACATGCATCTTTCAACATACATTCTTCAACATGACCCTACCATAGTGCATGAGTATGGGCACGTTGAGGCGATGTCCTATGCACCAGATATGCCCTATGCACCAAAAATGCCCTATGCACCAGAAATGCCCTATGCACCAGAAATGCCCTATGCACCAGAAATGCCATAAACACCACAATGCTAAATACGCTAAAAATGCTAAATGGAGCTGGAATTGGGCGCAGGGACCCAAAACGCAAAAATCATCTCAATGGTTATGTAGTAAATACCGCCCTTACGTGTTTCGAGTGTCGCGTCGCCCTAATTACCGCCATGAATTAAATATAATGGAACGCGTGGATCAAGATCAAGGGGATGCGTTTATACACAGAATGATCCGGGCCTGTCAGTGAGTAATTAAACCAAAAGAAGAAATAATTTTAATTGGGATCTATGCAATGCGTAACGTGCTGTTCTAAATCTGGGGCGTTTGGTTTAAGGGATTTGAATTTACTCAGATTGGATAAATTAGGTCGCGGCTTGACCGTTTTGGAAAAAACCGAAACGAGTAAAAATCAGGGTTCATATTAATTTAACCGTTTTGGTTAATCTGGTTTTGGTTAATCTGGTTTTGGTTATCTTAGTTATTCTAATTTGGTTTAATCTTGGTCATCTTTAGAAATTGAATGGACTCTAGACTTGTGGTCCCTAACAGGCTAAATACAAGTCGAAGGCAAAAGACAACAAGTAGAATGTGAACTGGTAAAAATTAGGATGATGCCTATGAAATTTCAAATTATTCAACGAATTTTGCTTCGAAATTATTTATTTATACGAGGTGTAAACGTCTTTATTGTATCCGTTACTCGTACTCACCACTCCACTCTACTTAGTGGACATTGATGTTGACGCGTCCTTACTTCTACTCACATACATCATGGAATGCAACACGATCTCCATCCATTGGCATGACGAGTGTCAGCCAATCTACTCTCTACATTTCCAGCCAGGCCAGAAACGTGCTTTAAGACTTGCAACCGCCGGTGGAGACAATAATGTCCGTCTTTGGCGACCCAAATACCCTACATCAAAGGGCCCCCTGGAGACAACAGTAGAATACCTCTGCACTCTACGAAAACATACTCAGGCTGTCAATGTAGTTCGCTTTGACCCATCTGGTCGAAAATTGGCCACGGCAAGTGATGATGGCCTTCTCATTGTATGGACACTTTCTCCCGAAGTCGTTGTAGAGTTTGGCCATCAAGACGACGAAGCATCGGAGTCTTGGGTAGTGTCTCAGGTCCACAATGTAAACCTGGAGATTTACGATATTTCTTGGTCTCCTGATTCTAGGTTCATTCTAGCTGCTTGTATGAATAATACCTCGAAGGTATATGATGTGGTAGCTGAACTGAAAGTCTGTGACATGAACTCCCACGCACATTACGTCCAAGGCGCCGTTTGGGATCCCAAAAATAAATTTGTGGCCACTTTAAGCGCGGACCGCTCTATGCATATGTACGCTGTAGACTCTTCCCTGGACAATCTAAAGCTTACCCTAGTTCTGAAGCAAAACAAATCGGATCAGTACCTGCGCTTGGTTTCGGCTCTAGACAAAGATGATCTTGGATCATCACTTGATAAGCGCCCTTCGCATCTTTACTACTCAGAAACTCTCCAGTCCTTCTTTCGCCGCTTGGCTTTTTCTCCTGATGGAAGTCTACTACTTACACCACTGGGAGTATTCAAACAGGGTGACAATGAAGTCATTGATGGCTCTAATGATATGTCTACTGACTCAAAATTTTTAAATACTGTCTACATTTACATTCGCTCGGGGCTAGACAAGGCCCCCATTTGTCATATTCCAGGCCTTCCGAAGCCAGCGGTGGCAGTTTCCTTCAATCCATTGTTTTATAAAGCATCCGGGCGAGCGGATGTAGTATTTGCATTGCCTTATAAGATGATTTTTGCGGTGGCCACTCAGAACTCGGTGTATGTTTATGATACTGAGAAGTTACAACCTCTAGGGATGGTGAATAACCTTCACTACCTTACCATAACCGATATATGTTGGGATAATGACGGACAATCATTAATGGTTTCCTCTGCAGAGGGATTTTGCTCTGTCATCAAATTTGACGAAGGTGTGTTTGGTGAGGTGATTTCAGCGGGAGATGCTCACTTGGTCCTGGGCTCCGATACTGTAGCTCTGACAGAGGACGAGAAAAAAGTTGAACAAAAGACGATGATTGATGATCTTATTGCCAAGAATAATGATGTAACCTCCAGTAAGCCGGTGAAAGCAGAGGTTTCCAACCATGAAAGTAACACCGCTGTACCTGTGAAAGATAAGCAATCGCTTATTGGACAGTTCATGGCTTCCCCAATTGTTGTGAAACGAGACGCTGATCGTAGTTCTGACGTTAAGGAGACTAATGCGGCAACTAAAGAGGAACTGAAGAAAAGAAGAATAGCGCCAACACTTTTACAAGACTATAAGTAAATATAGGCTACAAATAAATGCAAAATTGTTATGCGTTTTACAATGATTTCCGTAAGACTTAACTCCAAAATCTTATTTGAATCTAAAACAACTTACATAAAATTAGTTATGCATTTCCTATGTTCATGAGGCCACGATACGTCAACTAACAGCTACAACAGCTTGAAACCAAAATAATCACCAATTCGACTTGACTACTTCGACTTGAGTAGAAGTCTCTTTTATCACTCATTAGAGAAGTTACCGCTTTCGGTCAAAGACTTTTCCATACGCTTACGAGCACGAATAATCATTTCAGCGCGTCTCTTTTGTAATAAATCACCTTTGTCATTAGTCTTTCCAGTCTCACCCGCTAAGTAGCCAGGCTCGTGTAAATCAGCGTCGGTAATTCCATATCTTTCAAGTAGGTTTCTCGAAGTAGAGGTAGGTTTAACATTATGAGAAGACTGTTCGGGTTCTCTAGAGACAGGAGTCTCTCCGGGAGGATATGGAAGGTCTCCATTGTTCATAAACTCGTTCACGGTAGCTTCGACAGAGCCAGTATTCTCCAAGCTGTACCTGATTTGAGAGGGTGTGAGTTGAGGAGCCATGGCCTGGACTACCTCGATCATCAGATCAGATACGGGCCTATTGGCATTTCTTCTGCGAGGGCGGCTTTCTTGCTCTTGGCGGCGAGTTGGATCAGGAACGTTGAACTCCTCTGGAACTGATTGGGGTATTGGCATAATCAACCATCTAAGTATGAGGAATGCCACCGCCAACGATGCAATGAAAACTAGAGTTGAGCTATCCATTTTTCTTAAGTAGAAGCGATGGAATTGAGATATATCTTTTGCACCTGATTATGTTTGATATCAAGATGTGATCAGAGCTAGGAAGACTAGTGAGACATGTTGGGGTGAGTATTCGATCAGAGGGGCAAGGCGATTACGTTGAATTAGGGGGAATAAAAGGTGAGTGTTAATTCTGAAAGCTGTATTTCATAGCAATTGATATGAAACTAAATTTTTATTATTTTTCATAATGACGGTGGTTCTTGTTGGTAGAGAGTGATAACTGTCAGTTTGTAATTACCCATATCAAGATGTCAACTTTGAAAAATGCGAAAAAGGGTTGTTAAAAATCCAAATTGATCAACTTTTGGAGGTATACGGTTAAATTAGATGAATTATACCGAATAAAACACAAAATTGTAGCTTTACGGCTATTTAATTTGTTTTTGCTGATATTCTATACATATAAGCTTATGAACGAAGTAAACGTACCAAAAGGAGGCAAATACTAAACATTCTTTTAACTTTAACATAAAGATTGAACTAAATAGATAAGAGCCAATTAAGCGTACTTCAGTTTTACAGGCAATTACGAAGTGATCTAAAGATCTTGTGTGGAATTGCCATAATCAGCTGCCATTGAAAGAAATCTGGGCTGTCAAATTAAGACCTCGCATGTTTATGAAATATTTAGAAAGATTTGAATCGGCAAAAGCTTTAGTTCTTGAGTATATTTTTAGCTTCATTACACTAACGGAGAGTGAACAACGAGAATACACAACAAGCGTTGACTTCGTGACCCCAATAGCAAAACTTAGTGAATCTCTTTACCCTTAAGAACCAAATTATTCAAATATCAAAAACCTTTTCAATTATTTTACATGTCCACTTACTCGTATGGCTAGTCACGTGAAACCCTTATCAACCAGCACTTATTGCAGCCACACGAGATATAGACGTTACTTCCGCCACAAGAAGTTTCAAATTCACATTGGTAATATACCCAGAATAGAACGACTAATGGAAATCAACGACAAATCTAATAAATCTATGCATCTCAGAAAGCGTGAGCGGTTTGCAATGGTGGACAAGAACGGTCTCACTATCTTATCAACTGATACGGATCTGGGTGCTGCTACACCTTTACAAGAGTCCGATTTTTCTACTAGCGACTACTCAGATATGGAATGGGAAGCCTCAAAGAAGGACCATACGGAAAAGGCAGATAACAGCAGCTTCTTGGAGTATAAGCTTCCTTCTTCAGTCGGGATCAAGGCAAAGGCAGGCATAAAGACAAATCAGGATTTAGACTTGGATTCTGATTATTATGACAGCTGGTGTCTGAAATACATCAATTTCACCGATGAAAATCCAACCACTTACCATGCGATATCTACTCTTTCAGATTCTTTAAAGAGTGCTGGGTTTGAGTATAGGTCCGAGAGGGATCATTTAGAAATTGCCGAGACGGGAGGGGCATATTTTGTATCGCGAGGTGGTAAAGCTCTTTGTGCATTCCTTGTAGGAGCCAAGTGGAAACCGGAGAGGGGAATAGGCGCCGTCGGTAGCCATGTGGATGCGCTTACAGCCAAGCTAAAGCCGCTCTCAATCAAAAGCGACGTTAAGGGCTACAGTCTTTTGGGTGTAGCTCCTTATTCAGGTGCATTGAATCTGTTGTGGCTAGACAGAGACTTGGGTATCGCCGGGTCAATCTTAGTTCGTGACCCGGATGGGAATGTACGCTCGAAACTAGTCTCGTCTGGCCGCCATGCTATCTGTCGAATTCCTTCCTTAGCACCTCACTTTGGACCATCTTCTAAACCACCGTATAACACCGAGACCCAGATGGTTCCAGTCATGGCTTATGGTACCGATGAAGGGCCAGCCACGGAAGAAGAAAAGTCCAGTCCTTTGTACAATAAGCATTCACTCTCTTTACTTCGATATATTTCAAACATCTCCGGCACTAAGTTGCTGGATATTTTGCAACTTGACTTGGACTTATATGATGTACAGCCAGCTTGCAGAGGCGGTCTAAAAAGTGATTTCATGTTTGCTCCAAGAATAGACGACCGCCTTTGTTCCTTCAGTGCTTTACATGCGTTGATTCAAGTTAAAGATAGAATCGATTTTAGAACTTGGGATGGGTTCACAGCGGTGTTACTTGCAGATAATGAGGAAATTGGTAGTGCTACACGAACCGGTGCAAAAGGCAAATTGTTAAATAGCGTTGTTGAAAGAGTTGTTTTGCAACAAGGCTTTGATCCAGCAAGCGTCCCATTAGTCTTTGCCAACTCAATTCTTCTTTCTGCTGACGTTACACATGCATTGAACCCCAACTTCGTGAGTGACTATTTGGAGGGCCACGCGCCTTTTCCAAATACGGGATTGGTGATAAAACTTGATGCTAATGGACATGTAATGACCGACCTGACGGGATTAGTCTTAATGGATAAAATTGCCAAGGGCAAAGGCCTCACTTTGCAAAAATTTCACATCCGAAACGATCATCCCTCAGGAGGAACTATCGGACCAATGCTAGCTGTAGATACAGGCAGTAGGGTCATTGATGTTGGATTGGCCCAACTCAGCATGCACAGTATCCGTGCTTCCTGTGGATATAAGGAGGTAGGTATAGGTGTGGAATCATTTGCAGCATTCTTTGAAAACTGGAGGAGTGAATTAGACACGATGGATTACGAGTAACGAATCAGGCTACTAAGAAGCAAAATCTTGGTGAATATGTAGAAAAACAATGAATATACTAGGGAACTAAAGAATTTAACACGCACACCCCAATTAAAATGATAGAAAAGCAGAAGAACAGGATCCACTACAAGAAAACAGACATAAAACCATAAAATTGATACTAAATAGATTCACTAAACCCAAACCGGAATCGAGTATTTTGCCATAAGGACGTTAATGTAAAGAGAGTGGAAGATTGTTTTGTAAAGAGGGGAATCAAAAAACAAGATTTGAGATAAAGAATGCGAGCAAAATTGACATGCTCCACGAGTGGTTCACACCCATGTTAATCGAGTTAGAAGTTGTGCTGTTGCCTGAAAGAGGTGTAAGCAGAGTATGACTTCTTAAAGTTACCGACGAGGCCAGCACTGTCTGGAAAGTATCACCAAGCGAAAGAACCACACTTTGAGAACCCGACTGAGTGGAATTGGCTCCGGGGACCATGCTTGGAGACAATACAGAAATTTGCAGAAGCCCTAAGAGCAGGCTGGCAGAGGCCAGTGTTGTTGCAGGTGAAGCGATCGTCGAATCCAAGAGAAGAGACATGATAAAAATGAGTGATTGAAGTTTAATAGAAGGGGAAGAAGGAATGAAGTGACTTTATTGGAGTTTTACAGAAAAATCCAACTTCATATATAGATCCACGAGACGTTGTCAAGCAGCACTTATGAACCTCGACAAGGGGTTAGCAGGCACGCAGAAAGTTGCAATGAGAGACAGAAGGGGTTACAGGCACCTGTCAAAATGAACGTTTGTGCCTATCAGAAAAGATAATGATGTGGAGGCTCAAACCTGGAGCAGATTGTTCCTCCTTTATATCAAATCAAAATAATCCTAGTAGCTGCGGGATGAGCTGCATCATCGGCCATGCCTGCATATAACACATGGTCCCTGATGCACTTGCAGGAGTTTAACAACTTAAAAAGCTCGCGACGTGCACTATCTGCACTCCCAGATCATCCATGTACAGTCCGCAGACGTGAATACCACACAAATGACGTCAGTAGACCTAACAATTAATTCGGCGAACGATGGTTGTGCCCGGATTTATATGCGGCGCTGAACGTGAATGATTGGCCTCGAGAATTAATATCGGAAGATGAAGACCCCAAAGGAAGCTATTTGTTGATTAAGTCTTGAAAAGGGAACTGGAAAGAGATCAAGACTTAGCGCTGGAGAAAGTTTAGTATGCACAGCCTGATCTATGGTAGAGTTACGAAAAGTTAGGATCAGTTACAAATCATGTTGTTGCTATATTTGGTTTCGCAGATGAGGATATCGAGATCATGGCTTAGAACCGAGAGATATATTTGGTGGAGTCCAGACCTTCCAAGGATGTCAAATCATGGATTTTGAGCAACAATAGGAATGAGATAAGTAACGATAACCAAAACAACAACGAGGATTTTTAAGCCACAGTTACGAGCCTTGAATTGATCTGTTTGTGTCTGTGCCTGTGTTTATTTGGAGGCTGTTACTCGACACGGTCCTGCGGACCTTCCCTTACTAAGTTCCTAATTTAAATCGGAACGACACCGAGTAAAATAAATTGTTTTCTGAGTCAACATTTTATTCATCGATTGCAAATTTTAATATGTTTCTGAGTTCTCCTCTATGTTCTACAACCTTGAATATGTTTCTATATATTGTATATATCTTGTACTTGAAAGTTTTCTCATCATATCTATGCAGAGAGGGCTCTTATGGCAAATCTAAGCAGGACTGGTAGATTGAGACAGCCCAAACCATGACTTTTGCTGTAAGGACCTCTTATATTCTAATACTTCAGCCACAGTTGGTGGCTCAGTGGCACTGTCATCATAGGAAACCTCTGAAGCAACTGGTTTGAGACTTTCTGCTGGTACAGGCACTTGGGGGACAATTGGTTGGCCAGTAATTAGACCATCCATCTCAGGGCGCTTGTACGAAGGGTTGCGGGCCAATTGAGCGGGTGACCTCTGGGTAAGCATGTTGGCATCACTTGTGCTACCCTGGCGCGAAGAGGTAGACTCCAAACTTCCATAGTTATAGCCTGAATGGAATGAAAATATAGAGGAACTGTCATCGAAAACAGATCCCATCTCTTCAAGACTGAGGCCCTTTGTCTCTGGAAAGAGAAAATGAACACATAAGAACGACAATACACAAGATGTACCTGGAATCAAATATGTTTTCCACTTGATCATATCCAAAAGAATAGGGGTCATTTCTCCTACTATAAAGTTAAAGAGCCAGTTAGTGGCTGTGGATGTGGCAGCACCTTTTGAACGCACCGAATTGGGGAGAACCTCGTTCATCATCCATGGAATTGGACCCCAGGATGCACCAAAAGCAGCATTGAACACGATAACAAAGCCAACAACAACCAGTGCAGTATAGTCATTGTCAAGGAATAGGGAGTACGCTATGGAGAACAAAGAGATGGCCATTACAATGGAGCCCGTCAAAAGAAGCGGTTTTCTTCCCCAGGTATCCACAAGATACCATGGTGGGATTGTGCTTGCAATGTAAACCAATGAATTGATTCCGGTCATGAAAATGGCCAGACGGCCTATCCAGCCGGCACTTTCAAAGATCATGGGAGCATAATAGGACACAATGTTTATACCATTAAGTTGAGCAAACATTTGAGAGAAGCAGGCCACTGAAAGTCTTTTCTTGTACCGGGTGAACATGTATAGGTAAGACCGCTCACCACCTTCAATACGCTGAATGAGGACATTCTCTTTGATTTGACGAAATTCATACCTCGCTAGTTCATTTTCAATAATTCCATCTGCATACAAATCGGCAATGACTATAATGCCCTCTACGTCATGATCGTGGTCCAAGAGCCAGCGAGGGGTCTCCACAATAACAAATGAGCCCAAGTATAGGAGAAATCCCATGAGACATTGCACGAACAAGGGCGATCTCCACGACCAGTCATTCTCCAAAAAGGAAAACCCATAGTCGAGCCAAATACTTGAAGAATAGCCTACGATATTTCCTGTAAACTCCAAACATGCGTAGAACCCTCTATCTGTAGGAGGACTGATCTCAGACTGATAACAAGGAATGATTGTAGTCAAGAAGCCGATTGCCACACCACTCACCAAACGGCCAAATCCCAACACGTAGATAGTCGGTGAAGTTGCTTGAATGAGACCACCAATGACGAAAATGGCCGAGCCATATCTAATCGTTCTTCTACGGCCAATCTTATCACCAACTTTTCCTGCCTCAAACGAAGAGAAAAGCGCTCCAATCTCTAAAATGGCAATCATTGTGCCCACCTCTGCCGGAGTAGGGTTATGGAAGTAGTCTTTGAAATACTTGTTCGTCAAGAGAGACGACATAAGACCCTGCTCGAATCCAAAGAGGAATACACCTAAAGAAACGAAGATGGATGTGAAATTGAGGAGAGCACGCCCCACAAGGAACGAGTCCTTGATCTGGTGGTTGTGTTCGGACATTTTCCTAACTTGGTGGAGAAGATATGTTATAAAAGTCTTAGGTAAAAGTTATCTGATTGAAGATTAGTTCAAGGGTCAAAGTAATATACTCTGGCCTGCAGAAAGTTAAATAATACTGCATATAATAGAAGGATTGTGGTTGCTACAAATAAGGAGGAATATTTATGGCCAGGATGTATAAATTGATACATTTTTAATTTGTGACTCTGCGTGATGTAGTCTGTTTTATTAGCATTAGTTATAATATCTATGTAGATGGTTTGGTGTGGTGTCCTTCGATCCGTGCTTTGGATTATATGCTGATAAGCGATAAGGGAATTACTCTGGGTGCAAAAAGACTTGCAATTGTGAGGTTGCAACCTAAAGACAAGAATTTCTTTCCAAAAAGAGGGTGGAGTCTCCGAATTAATCAAACCAAATTATAAAACACAAGTTCTTATTTCCAGAACTTTTGTTTCATATTATTCATAACTTGTTTGTTACATTCTTATTATTTCTTCAGACACTCACCTGTGAAACTGTCTATCGGATGTTGCTCAAACGTGAGCTATTAAGATGGACATTGATATCAAGACGGTCAGCATCCTCCTCAATTCTTCTCAATCTCGAATTCTGTGCTTCAACCTCTTGTCCAATTACTGTTGCTGTATTCTTCAATTTCTTGGAGAAAGCATGGATCTGGTCCAAGTTAGAGCCCAACTCCTTCTCCATCTCATCATCCTCCGAATCATTCTCGAACTGGTATCGCTGTGCTGCGCTAATATACTTCTCACCTTGATACTTGTTGTAAGTATCAGAGGTGGTGGAAGAATTGGTGATTCCCTGCTTGATTCTCTGCTCACTAGCAAAGACACCCTGTCTGTTGGTCTCACGGAGATATTTTTCCTGTTGTTTTTCAGTCTTAAGCTTTTGCTCCTGCTGACGCAATTTCGACTTCTTGTTGAACGGATTGCCAGCGGCAACCGGAATGAAGATGGAGCGGTTTAACTTCTTCAAGTATTTGACCTTATCCTCAGCAATCTTTGTCTGCGTGTCTGCTAAAAGAAGGTTCTGTTCGGCATTGTAGAGCCTCTCTGATTGCGATCCCAACATTCCCAACGTGTTGGTTCCGGAAGCATCTGCCTCTTGGGCCATACGGAGCGTGTTTCGCGTCAGTGCCAAGGATTCTTGCTTGGTAAAGCGAATATCTTGTTTAATAGCTTCGACTTCTTCGTCCTCGGAATTGACTTGCTCCTGTTCTGGCAAAAAGTCGTCTACTTCTACATTAAGGTCCTCTTCGCCTGGCAATTCGTTGAGATCTAAGGTTTCTGTATCCATTGCAGCACTACGGCCATTACGTGGCTTATTGAATCTTACAGGTGGCGCAATACTAGGCACGTCATTCAAGTCTAGCGTCAGTTCATCGTCCCTACCTCTGGCAGGCCTAGAGGCAGTTCTGGAGCTTGTTCTTTCGTAAGGGTTCGGTCTTCTAATCTCCGAAGCCATAGACCTTCCATTCATATTACTGCCGCTGTTATAGCTATTGTTAGCATTTGCACCGTTATACGATCCCGCGTTATTGTCTCCATTAGAGGCTCCACTCAGATACGGATTGCCTCCAGTCAGAGCATAGGGATTGCCGCCCGCCAGCAGATCAGCTTCATTTGACGCGTAAGGGTTTCCCAGAGACGCGTTCATATTCGAGTATGGATTTACCGGTGCCAAGCCTGGTTTGCGGGAGGCTCGTTCTTGTGCATATGCTTTGAAGGCTCCGAATTTCTCTTCGCGTCCAGTGCCAGACTTGGTCGATATGCCCACGCGTTGCAAGTTTTCACGAAGCTCTTGCTCCGTGGGTTCCTTTTTCTGAAACATTTTTTTCAAACCCATGGTTGATGTGTGTGGTTAAGGGAGAAGTTGAAGATGGCTAGGGTGTGGGGGCGCATTTATGTGATAGATCCTTAATTTGGGGAAACTGGGGCGCAGGCGCGTTGTTAAAAATAGATTCGACAAGAAAGGAAAAAAATGAAATTAAAAATTGAAAAAGGGTTTACTTCTAAATTTATTATTTGAGTTTTGTCGATTCGAAATCTCAAGTTGGAAGTGATGGTATTGAGGATGTTATGGTAGCGAAATCACTGGAAGAGGTGATAAAATGAAAAAAGTCACAATTAAAAAAATGGGAGGGCGAATGAAAACTCTATGGAATATATGGTAAAGTTGTGAATTAGTCTTAATCCAAGTGGGAAATTCGGTAATCAAGTTCAAGCCAATATTATGTCAAGTGGAAACTCACAGATCCAATTAAGATATTATATAGTTTTTTGAGAAGTGCTTTTTGGGAAAGTTCCATTTCTATTTGATCATGAAGTTTGAACCGTTATTAAGTAGAAGCCATTCCAACTTCACTTCTGGCTATATTCTCATATTTAATAGATACCTCAAAACAAATGATAAGCTCAAAAATTCTAAGTATTCTACAACAATTTAAATCTCAATTTATCTTTGTTGTCATTTACTATGCTGATATTATACAAATAGGGAACCACCTCACTCTCGCTTAAGCTAATGCACTCACCTCCTTAACGATCTCATCGTATGCCTCCTTGTACTCGCCGGCCTTGTCGGCATTCTTCTTGGCCTTACCACCGCCTGGAACAATGAAAACACAGGAGGTTGGTCTCTTGGTAGCTCCAGCAGAACCCAAGTCCTCTTTAGATGGAATGAACACATATGGGACAGCGCAGTCCTCACAAAGGACAGGAATGTGGGAGATAACATCAGCTGGAGAAATGTCACCTGCAATGATCACAAGACCCTTCTCACCCTTTCTCAAAGCTTTAACGACCTCCTTAACACCTCTCTTGACGTGCTTAGCCTTGGAAGCCTTCTTGACGGTTTTAAGCATTTTCTTGTTCAATTTTTTTGGGGCAAGTGGACGGGCAAATGGCAACACAGCGGCCATGCGCTTCTCGTAGTTGTCCTCGGCAGACTCTTCAACCTTCTCTTTCTTGACCATTGTGATTTTTGGGAGTGTGGAGATTTTTTTCCATCAAGGGAAGAATGAGTACTGAGTATGGAGATCACGTGATGAGATGGGCATCGGGGGTGGGAGGTACTATAGTCAACTAAATTAGTTGATTTAGGGAGCTGAGATGCAATTTCGAACATAAATTTAAGGGAATATGAAGACTAGATTTATGGATTTACTTATTTAAAATTATTTTGGGCACTGGTTTTGTGGCATAGACTCACGATCCTTCCGCATCTGGAGTATTACATAGTACACTCCAAAGATCAAATAGTATCGAAAATTGAGCCGAAAAAAAGATTTAATTGATTCTTTTTTTCTATTTTTCTATTTATTCACATAGATTAATTTTGCTCCATTCATTATTTGTAGATTTCCACTCTACACTTATATGAGTTTCAGCTAACTACATCAGATTCAGACCGAAGAAAACCCGTGCATCCGTAATTACACCTATAATTCAAGATAGATTTTCCACTAAATTAACTTAACATCAGTTATCCATGCACCGAAATAATTCTCGAGGCTACCGAAAACGGCCAAATGAAAATAACGTGTCTGAAGTTACTGACAATCTCCTCACCACCTACGGAGACTCGCTTCCGCAATCTCAATCTGGCAATGTAGTTGAAGATGATAAAGTGAAACAGTACCTAAATCGCTTGAAGAGTGATATTCAAAGAGAATCAGATTGTGTAAAGGTTTTGGTTTGTGACTCAGAAGCGATTGAGATCTCAAAAATCCAAGAAAACTTCTCTAAAGACTTTGGAATCAGCCTGATAAGTATTTCCGAAAAGAAGGGACTCAGCATTGATCGCGTTGTATCCATCTATGGTCCACTACGGGAGTGCGTACGTTGTGCATTGTTTATTTCATTCATTTTGAACTCCAGAGTCAATAATATCGCGAAAAGGTGTACGTTTACTCTTAAGCTGACGAACTACAGCATAGACCTACTTGTAGAGGCAACCCAAACACAGTCACTTGAGTGGAAGTCGAATTGTAAACTCGATACATCTCCATTTCATAATAATGCCAATTTGTTTTTGGTAACTATTCATGACGATTTCCTGTCGATGTTCACCAGTATATGCCTGCTTATGAACAGCCATCCATTCATGATGTATTTGGAAGAAGATGCTATTGAGCTTCTTCCTTCGGTACGGATTCACGACATGGACTTTATGTTTACAAATTCTATAGAAGATTCGCGACTTCTTGGCGGGAACAAGGAGATTGTGAAGAATCTCTTTAATTGACAGTTCGAATTTGCATGAGGAATAGATGCCGAGCTAATAAAGCCGTCAAAAATGAAACGCTTTTCAATTCCGTCCGAAATTGCTGATAGTGAAAGTATACTTTCGCGACTTTAAACCATGTCTGATGAATTGTTCTACTGATAAAAATGTTGGTTTGTATGACCATACTGTTGAACAGTTGATATAATTTACAAATAGCATAACTCACTTACATAAAACAAATACTCAACAACCATAGACTTATTTACAAATGTTGTATTTATTACTTTTTTTCCTATAGATCAATCATCTTTAACGACCTAGATGGCTATCAAACTTTCACAGGAACATTGGTCTTGGTAGACCGCGTCAATTCGGCAACTTTGTCACCAAGCGAAAGAGCCAATCCCTGAGATTCAGATCTAATACGTACATGGCCCGTGATTAATCCGTCAGCCAGTCTCTCGATACTCAAGTTAGCCAATGCATCTTCGCCAAAGGTGGATCTAGAATATAAATTGGCTGCCAAGAAGTTACACTCATCACCGACAAGAGCGCCGGGCGTCAAGCACGATGTGTTAGTTTTGGCCATTAAGACCTTTAAGTACTCCTTCAATGAGTCCATGGTAGTGACCTTGATTGAGATTTTGTTCTCCCATTCGAACTCTGTCCACATCTTACGGAATGCATTCTCTGAGCATGTGGCAGGCTTGACATAGTCCATGATATCAACAGAGACCTCATTCAAGATAACGACATCCGATTGGTCAGAGTGCTGACCGTCGTACAAGATGTTTCCAAAAATCACACCTGTATCTGCGGACGACACCTTGAATGTGACAGAAAGTCTGTGGAAGCCGTGAGGGCCGACATTAGCTGGCTCAGGACGATCGATGACTTTTAAGTCACCCAAGGTGGAAAATTCAACCGTCAAGTTACGCATTGTTCTCACTGATTGATTTACCAACAAAACGTCTAATGTGACGTCAAACAGACGAACTTTGACGACTGCCTCAGCATAGATTGGGTCAGAGAAACCGGTCAATTGGATAATTCTATTGAGACGCGAGGAAACATCTTTTTCGTCGCTGGACAGCTTGAAGACAGCGTCCTCATTTTCAGCCAAATCTCCACCTCCGGTGCCACCATTCTTGTCAAATTGACGGAAAACGATAGCATCATCGACCTGCTCGGCATTTTCTTGGAATTCCTTGTCCTTTTCAGCGTTCTTCGCACTCTGCTCGCTTTCCACCTGCGTTTGGAATGCCGCTCTTGTATCTTGCAAGAATCCTTGGCGGATCGCGCTACTGTCCTCAGCATCAGTCAAGAATTTGATACATGCAAGAATCCGGTCTGCAGAGTCTTCGTCAATACGTTCCTTGACAAAAGACGTTGCACCCACACGCAAGATGGAGACCATGACCAACAAAGCTTCAGCACGCAATGCATTCACCTTTGCAGGAGAGATACCAACGGTCTCAACACGCAACACCAATTTGACGAGAGTAGAGGAAAGAACAGCTGCCAAAAAAAAGTCGCCGTCCAAAATAAGCTTACGGATTTGGTGTTCTTCATCATCATCCAGACCAGACAAACGGGCAGTCAATGCAGTTTCCGTGGCATATGTTCCGTCAGGCAACACTACAGGACCTGCCTTTTTAGAGGATTTAGTAGTTTCACTCTTTCCATCGGCTGTTTCGTCTTCTTCAACCTCTGTACCTTCCAAATGCTTCTTCTCCGACGCCAAAATTGGCACCTCACCGATACTAGCCCGGATAAACTTCCAAGTTTCTTTGATAGCGGCTTCATCATCCGAATACTCACCTAAAATCCAAAGTGCACCACGGAAAACGGTGCCGGACTTGACATTGGGCAAACAAGAAATAAGTTTGTGAAGCACATCATGCCTCAAAGCAGGATATTTCTCAACCACTTCCTTAACGAAAGTAATGACATCACGAGCAGCTGTGGTAGAGAGATCACCAATGGACTCCAAAAGCAAGTCAATGACATTTGTTGCAACTTCTCCGTACTCAATGGCCAACAGATGGATGGTGTTGATAAGGAGCTGTCTGTACTCGGAACTCAGCTCTTCGGCCGTGCCTGCAGACCGCTGCACCTCTTTTTTCAACAAGCTAACCACATCTTCGACGTTTCTGCTGGTAATCAATGTGAGTGCCACCTCAAGAGCTTTACGACGAACGTCAAGGTCTTGCGTCGATAAGATAGCCAACAAGTCAAGCAGCAATGACGACAAGAGGCCTGGATGGCGCTTATTAAGCTCGCTGATGCGCTGCAAGGTGATGATCTTCACATTATTGTCGGCCTCCTTATTGGCCAATTCGACAAGCTTTTGTGCTGCCAAAACAATCAGCGAAGATGCAGAAGTAAGCGAGATGAGTGTGATAGCTGCCTCGTAAACTACTGCGGATGAAGAGCTCTCGATAATGGAGGTTATGAACGCAGTGTATCGAGATCTCAAACCGGCTGTGGCAGAGGCACCATCGCGTCTAATGAACTCAACAGCAGCTAACTGCAAAAGAGAGTCAGCATCTTCTCTGATTTCACGCTGAATATATTCCAAAGTAGCATCACGGTCCAACTGAGCCAAACAGACAAAAGCGTTTCTTTGACAGGTAGAGTCGAATTCTTCGGCCAAAAACTCACGGATCATGTCAGGGGCATCAGGAACTAAATGCTCAGAGGTCTTGTAGATGGAGTAAAGCGCCCAGACAGCGTTCTTACGTACATATGCATGACGGTGGACTAAACATTGGCGCACGTTGGGAACCAAGGTCTCCAACAACTCAGGCTCTTTCAATTTACACAAGAATCTCAAAGTATTACCGCGAATAAATTCATTCGGATGCTGCAAATCGTGCTGGATGGCATTGCACACAAGAATCATCTCATGACGCATTTTACCTTGGGCGTCCATCTTAGGACACACTTCCCAGTAAAAGTAAAGCAATTTCTTCAATTCCTTGTTTTTGGAAGGCATAACAAAGCGAATGACATGCATCAAGAGTTCTGGCATGGCGTTACCGCCCAAAACGGCCATAATGATTTGTTTCATGGCGTCGATTTTCACATCGTCCTTTGCTTTTTCCAAAAGAGCCTTCAAGTCGCTGACCGAGGCCTTGGACGCGGAGTCAGGCTCGCGGATCAACGTGTAGCCCTCGTTCGACATTGTGTTGTTGCACGAGGTTAAAGACGCGTTGCAGTTGAGGAAGTTGTTGTTGGTGGCTTTTCAAACAGGTGTAACTTGAGTGGGAGCACTATATGCAGGACGTTAAATGGGTGCGAATTAATCTACAGTGAAGATTATATTTAGGAAGGTAAGGAGATCAGTTGATAGATTAGGCCAGTTAATTTTTTTTTTTTTGATCTATTTTGTTTTTTCATTTTTATTCTTAAATCTTTTCTTGTTTTTATTCGAAATTTTACCATTTAAGTGTATCTGTTCAGTCATTGTTGGACGGTTTCTTCTGGACATAAAATGGTACGCGAGGACGGTTTTCGAATTTTTTGAGTTCATACACCAATAAATGGTATAGATTGCAAATAGTATTGAATTGTAAAAAAAATAAATTCGTCATAGATTCGGGTCTGTAGTAAAGGGTGGCCCTTGCAATTAAGGCGTGAAAGCAAGAGGATTATCAAAGATGGAACACCTGCAAACTTATGACAGAAATTTAATGAATATATTACTAATGAATCTCACAGCTTCTTTCAGTTTCCTCTAAAAAAATCATTCATTGTCGCTACTGGAGTCCGGATTGGCTAATACCAAGTGTGGTTTGTCCTCACCCTCGTCATCGTCGTATGAGTCCGCTTCATTAAATTCATGGTAATTATCATCCATGTCATCATAGCGGTACCCTTGGTGCTGATAGTACGCGTCAACACGACCATCGGCGACGCTACCAAGCGATTCAGCGAAAGAACTTCCACTAGCGCGGCGTGACTTTACTCCGCCACTGCCACTTCCGCCAACACCAAGACCCGACTCAACACCACCAACAATGCTACCGGCGAGTGCAAATCCATAACTGCCTACGCCGTTGGCGCTATTTGCGCCACCAACGCCATCGCTGCCAGCGTTATCATGTGCAGACAAAGTACTTGAACGTGTCAACGAGCCACTTCTCGAGACTTGACTTGATTGAGCAGATTGGTTAGACATATTTTCAGATTTGGAAATCGTCGACAAAACAGGCGTGAGCGTCTTATTCTGTAATGTGCTTGACCGGCCCAATGATCCAAATCGGTTGGTATCCCCAACTTCATCAATTTCTGCAGCTAAAAGTCGCGGCTGCAAATGGCCGTGTTTCAACTCGACACCACTAGATCTCTTAGAACGTGCGTTGAGACTACTTGCACCTCGGCTAAAACGGGCGGAGTTCTGTGTGTACGATTGTAGTGCCATATTCTTGCTATCCATGGGCATTATTCCAAGAGGAAGCTTCCATTTCCCGGGCCCAGCCTCATTGTATGAAGTACCTGCACTTTTACGAATCGTCGTAACGTAATTGGACCGTTCCCCTTCACCAGGACGAAGTGTAAAAGACCTTTTAATCAGCGCCAAGTTCACATGTCGACTAGATCCACTAATAATGGAACTGGTGGACGAAACACGCGTGTGAGATTTACGTATTGAACCAGATGTCAACATCTGTGATGAGTTGGGCGTGTCGCTGAATGAGTGTGTTCGATTTGGCCACATCTGCAGCAGACCCAGCTTGTTTCGTTGTGGAAGGGTCTCGGTCACCGTAGTCTCGCTACCAGGAGCGAAATCAAATTGTGAACCAGAGTCAATTTGTGAGCCTTGATCAAGCAGCGAGCCTTGAACTCCCTGTGTTTCCAAGTTGGGAAACATTCCCCTAGTTTGGAAATTCGACTGTGCAAAGGAATGGAATCCGCTTTCAGCAAAACTATCCACAGGCAGCTCTAACGCTTCGCTGTAAATAGAGTCAGTCCACAACGTCTCTCCATGCCCCGTAGGCCTCATTGGACTGGGTAAGGAAACCGGCGTGTCCGCGTTCTCATGAGCACTATTAATGTCTACAATTTTATGTAAATTGGTATTTACCATCGAGTGAATGTTTTTCTTGCCATTAGTAGTGTTTTTTGCACTAGAGCTGTCAAGATGATCAATATTTTCATTGGTACCAAGAGCAGTAAAGATTTGCGGCGTAGCAGAGCGACTACTCCCACTGAACTGTACATCCGGAGAAAGAGGCGAACCTTGTCGGTCAGAATCATAATATGAAGATGTACCATACACGCTACTGGGCATTTTTACGTACAACAGTGGGCGCTCTGCATCGTTGATGGCCGACACTCTTTCGTGTTGTAGAGGGGGGTCATAAGATTCTTCAAATTCCTCTTTCTCACTTGAGATTAATGGCAGGTGAGACATTGATCTGTGTGAATATGCTTGAGGTTGTGCGTTCTCAGGTTCTTGTTTTAAATGTAAAGGAGACGTTGGTTCATCACTGGGTGTCACTACATACAGCTCGGTATTATCTTCATGTGAGGACATCATTTGGTCAAGTTCATTGCCGACAAGGCTCTTGATATCGGCAAAAGCATCACGAGATAAGCTTGGTGAAGAAGCTGTTTGAAAATCGAGTTCTGCCTCATCTCCTGGCGGAGGTTTTCGAGATCTAGGCGTTCTTGGCGATTGTGTCAGAACAGGCGATCTAGTAGGAGACAAATGAACGTTTTGAAGGCCACGACTGTTTAAAAGAATGTTTTGACCGTCGTTGGGGTTGTGAGCATGGCTGGGGGGTGTAGGAGGTGAGCTGAACTGGTCATGAGAAGGGTCATGAGCGGCTTGAAACTGATTTGAGCCCTGGCTTTTAGTATTGGAGTTCGGAAGAATATCGTCTCCTTTTCGCTGCCCATTACTCAATTTTGGAGCCGAGAGCGGCCGTTGATGCGATTCAGGCCTCTTCTCTTGGCCGACCTCATGATTAAAGATTGACGAGAGACGGGTCCCTAGCAGTCGCAGAGCACGCTTTTCGGCGGACATTAGGTGCAAAATATGAAAAGCGACGCTCAATTGAGCTTATTTGTTATTGCAGTAGTTTTGTATTGTAATTATATAGATTAAAATTGAAATTGAGGGTTATGGGGAACAATGATATCACGTGATCAAATATGGGGAAAATGGAATGTGGGCAGCAAAAGATAATTATATCAATGCAATTAAACCATAATGAAGAATGATTAAATTTTGTATCAAATCAATATGAATGCATTGATTAATTGCCTGTGTGTGCACTAAGCTGGCAAGTTAATTGTCTGGTGGGTGAGCTACTCTGAACTTAGAATGTGGAAGCCTACCGATTGCGAGACTCAGAAGGACTAAAGCACATGAATTATTGTGAATGAACTAAGTGAATCTGATTCAACTAAATGTAAACATTATGTTTCTTTGGGCAAGGATAATTGAGTAGGCTGCGATAGATCTACATCTGCTACCAACATTACTAGATCCAGGGATAAAAGAGCACCTACAACTTTCTATATTCACTGCAACAAACCAAAGATAAACGATTGACTCTGTTTATGGGATTTGGACATGGAAGAGGGTTCTTAACCGCTTCATGAGCGCTTCCATTGAGGTCCTGAACCTTATGATCGATTGGGCGATACGCCTTTTAGCTTTTGGCCCAATCGAGTTCAGCTTTTTTGATCCATGAAGGTGTTTAAACTAACATCTCTTGTTGTCATAAGCGTGAGAAGAAGTTGTTTGAAGAGGAAGTAGGGCCACATAAGCTCAACTACTGTGTTTTTAACACCCAAGGAGCCTCTCCAAGAAATCAAGCGTCTCAATTTTATTGACTAATTTTTGACGACAAAGCGAATGAATTAACTTGGAAATGGATGCAATTCTTGCGGGAAATAATTGGTAATTCCAAAAGGACATCGTTGAAGCTGACACAGTCCTTAATACCGACATTAATCTCCGGTTTTAGGGTAAACCATTGAAAATTTCAAATCTCTTCCTTGAATACAAGTACTTAGAAGGAAGCTCCAGTTGTCGTTATAGCGAGAGCAAAAAAAAGGCCCAAAATCTCACTCTTTAACAAGCAGTAACAGCAAAAGCTCAATAAAATGAATCTTTGGCGAAAAATTGGTTTCAACAGGTGAGATGGTTGTTTAAAGTGACTGTTGAGAAACTTAAATGAATCCTTTTTCGAACGGCAGTGTCTTGTCCTGCCTCCCAATTTATTAATGCATTGATTTGACACCGCTTACTCCGGGCTTCTATCAATTGCTGTCTCCCTGTCTAACTAGGATCAATGAGAATTCCAATTCCAAACTAGGACTCCAGGAACCCTCAAATGCCAATGAATGCTGTGAGTACTTCCTGTTATGGCAAGTTTGCCATTTCCCAAATTTGACCCGCTGGCCATCAAGCGTCAAAATGAAAAGGTAACATGGTTAATAGCATTGGCGTTACCGCTAGAACTTAGAGTTCATACGGTTAGGAAGTCATGTGTGCCCCGAATTGGGTGTTTTATGGACCTTTTGATGTTACGTTACTTTTCTACGGAGTTGTTGCTACTACCGGAGATACCTACTTTCTCTTCTGCCCAAGCTTTTTTTCTGCCCAGGCTGGAGAAGAGTCAAATAGGGCTTTCTGGAACAAAATCTCGTTTCGGCTCTTTCAAAATTGGCATTGAAGCCGAGATCGGTTTGGGTGTATGCTATATGCACAGCATGCAATATCATGCAATGCAATGCAGAACCCCTGCATTTTTTAACAATGAAGGCACATATTCAAGTATATACAGGAGATATGCTCGATGTGCTGTCTGAAAGAAGAGCGACACTTACCTATCCTGTCGACATCATTAATTTCAACTCGATTCTGACGCAGGAAATCTTTTAACGACATGGCCTGATACGGAGGTTTCCTAACCGTCGAAGGATCTGGAGCAGTTGCATCACGAACGACACGAACAGCAACGTATAAGGCACAAAATTGGCAGAGAAAATATTTGTGCAAATGTGAGGACTCCCAGAATTGAGAAGAGCCATACCGCCTAGTATAAAGCGTTCATGAAAACCAGAAGAGTGCTTAATCGCACTTGCAGATGTCACGACTTTAAGTTAAGGTTGGCATTTCGCTAAGAATAGAAAATATGCGTACAGGATTCATGGTTTGTAACAACCTTTTCTGAAAAAAAAAAGAGCTAGAATTTGAACGGTGAGAGTTGATCTTCCAAAGCACCGAGAAGATTGCTGATTTTATTAGCCTAGTCTCCTTGAATTTGAAGATTTTGGCCGATGTTTGAAGGGGCTTCTATTAAGTACAAAATGCACAAACAGAGCGTCTTATTGAAGTGTCAATTCCCTCGATGTGGGGATTCTGGGCGTCCGCTCTGCGATCCACAACAAGGTAAATAAGAGCGAATCTATTTACCGTGACGCAATGCCTTTTTAATGCAATGCAATGTACGATGACTTAAAGCTAAATTATTTAACCCAGCTGGCATCGAATTTTATCGCGAGAGACATACACAAACGAAGTGCTTGTTTTGATACTAAATTGAGTGTCAAGCAGAATTCCTCTTGCAGTCGAATCCGGTACAACTTGTGGTCAAAATTAGACCCAAGAAATAAGAAATGGTGCAAAAAAATCTAGACCTTCGGAGCTTCAAAGTTCACAGAGCTTTGAAAGGACGTAAAGTAGTCGAGCGAATGTGAAAATTGAGATTAAAAGTGTGCTCGAGGGATAGAGTATCCTCTACGTTTTTCCATACACGTATAAACCTCAAGGTAACCGTTCCTTATAATTGAAAGCCATTCAATTTCAATTTTTCAATTTCGATTTTTCAATTATGAGATTTCTTCCCTAATTGCTGATACCACTTGAATTCTTATCTTCAAACCCCTAGCCGCTCAAAACACTAACGTTAGTAGGCTGTTAATACGAAACAGGGCTAAGATCAAAAGATGTGCAATCAATTTACTTGATTTGCGTGGGCTGCAGGGTGACAAGTTGGATAATCTTTTCGAAGAACTCACCTGGTGGATCAATTTCATCGTGAAAGTCCCACTACGACTAGACTAAAGAACCCAAATACGAAGCGAAGTAAAGAACGAAACTTCGGAAATTTTTTAGACAACCTTGTCGAGATTTCTTCTTTCCGAACGCTTATCCTTTCAAGATGAGCCTTGTAATGTCGTGATGCAATTGTTCAATCCATTGTTCTGTGGCGACCGCTTTTGGTATCCTTTAAAGATAAGTGGATAGGTAGTTTTAAATTTTCTAATTCTTCCCTTTCATTTATTTTCCGAAAGTTTCTACTAGTACGCCATCCCTTTCAAGTGTCATCTATGGAACAATAAGGAAAATAAGCAACTGAAAAGGAAATTAAGAGTCTAAATATTTCTATGTAAAATTCTTTCCTGTTTTTTACTTCCCCACTTTTATCGTAAACCATAGGCACCTTAACTTTCGGTTCTTCTCAACCATATTATGGAGATTGATCCAAACTAGAGCATCGAAACTCAAAAGAACACCCGTGCACCACGAATGAATCCGATTTCATCTGAAAAATGTGGAGAATATAACCCTCTTTAACGCTACAATGTCTACCAAAGGTACGTGAAACAAAGAATTTATTCGACCGAGCTAAATCTTGAAGTCTGAAATTTATTTTCCAAGGGCTTATAGGTTCATTTTAGTTCGATCGTCACCACATAGCTACTTTGAACATCCACTAACTCCCAGAAACAAAAACCAAAACCAAAACCGAGACCGAGATCCAAACCATCGAAAACCCAGCAATTATCGACAAGTATAAGGTTGCTGGTAAGGCTTCAGACAAAGCTTTAGCTGCTGTGAGGGCTGCTGCTGTCGATGGCTCTAAACTCTTCGATTTGTGTGAGTTGGGTGATCGTATCATCTTGCAAGAATTGAAGGCTAACGCAGGCCGGAAAATTCCAAATGGCATAGCCTTTCCTACTTGTGTAAACCCAAAGAATATCCCAGCTCACATGTCTCCCACATCTGCGGACGATGAAGCTAACTTGACGTTGGCAAACGGTGATGTGGTCAATGTCATGTTGGGAGCCCAAGTTGACGGTTTCCCAGCTGTAGTCGCCGAAACATTCATTGTTGGCGAATCAAAAGAGTCTCCCATCACTGGTGCTAAGGCTGACTTGATGCATGCCGCATGGAACGCCAGTGAAGCCGCCATTAGAACCTTGCAAAAGGGAAAGAAGTCAACCCACGTTACTTCTATCGTCGACAAGGTTGCTAAAGACTTCGGAACAACTGCAGTTCAGTCCATGATGTCTCATAACCACGAAAAGAATGTCCTCTATGGTCCTAAAGAGATTATCTTAAACCCAACAAAAGAGCACAAAGCCCTGACCGCTCCCGCTGACTTCTCCCAGTACGATGTCTGGGGATTAGACATTTTGGTTCTGACCTCTGCAGATGGAAAGGTCAAGAGCTCTAAGTATAGAACTTCCTTATACAAGTTGACCGGCAACAACTACTCTTTGAAGTTGAAGTCGTCGCAAGCTTCTTTGAAGTTGTTCAAGGAAAAGGTTACTGGTCTTTTCCCCGCTAACGTCAAGATCTTTGAGGACCCTAGAAAGGTCCGTGTAGGTCTTATTGAGTGTGCTAACCATCAGATTGTATTGCCTTACGATATCATGGAAGGTAAGGCCGACGATTCAATTGCTCAATTTTTTACCACGGTAGCTATCGGCCCTAATGGTGTCGTTAAATATACTAATCCTACTTTCAATGGCGAGGCTTACAAGACCGACAAAAAAGTTGAGGACGAGGAGATTGCCAAGCTTATTGCCACTCCTTTACCTGCTGGTAAGAAAAAGAAGTCTAAGAGTGCTAATGCAGCTCCTGCTTCTGCATAGGCAAATTTTTAGTGTTTAGTAATTTGAACTGAATGATCATAAGCTGTAGTGCAAGTGAAGGTATGGAATGGAAGTTCGAAGGTTGTCAAGTGAACCGATCGGAAAAGATCGATTCTCTTACATTTGTCTCATAAATTCTCTTTTACGCAGCATTTTTCTTATTGGGCTAGACGTTGTTCGGCGGATCAATACTTTTTGAAAATGAGAGGAATGAGGTAGAATTGGAGCAGCGTCGCTTAAACACGTAAAATATTTATACCTCATTATTTAAGAGCAATTCAGAAACTCCATTCAAAAATTTTCTCTACCATTCTTCTGTTCTTGGCTAAGTTAATGCGTCTCATCTATGAGAACAAAAATTTGTTACATAAAAGCTCAAAATTAAACGCGATCGGACCATTTTTAAGACAATTATAGATGATATTTCATTTTACAAATTAAAGATTTAGTATGGGGGCTCTCCGGTTGTTTTTGAATAGTCAACTCTGATTCGGCGAAAATTTACACCTTTCGGAGCTTGTGCCAACTACAATCACCATCTCCATCCATAGACTTAAGCGCACAGTGCTCCAATAGCAGCAAATCAAGGAAAGATTTAGTCACCTGGTGAAATAGTTACCCTTATTCAATTACCGGAATTCATTTTTGGCGAAATTCGGTCGTCTGCTGCTCGATATTCACCCCATCCTAACTCCTATCTTTGAGACCTTCAGCGGTGCCAAAAGTTACCGAAGGAATACCTGAATAGGTGACTGAAGTTGTTCAAGACACGGTAAATCCAAACAAAAAAAGATCTTTTTCGAATCATCCACGGTTTCAACTCGTGTAAAAACACTGAAGAGCACCGCGCCATGGCTCGTAAGGATAATGCAAATAACCTCGGAAGCAGTCCAGTAATTCGAGAACGTCCAGTCAGAAGTGCCGCACCGACTTTCTTGAGTGAAAGAAGTGGCTCTTCAGGGCTCAAATTGACGCTTCCAGCCATGGTTGATCTCACTAAAACTGATGAATTTGTCGAGCCGGAACTAGCGACACCACAACCTGGAATCGCAGGTTACACACTCGAAAGTATGCCACCAGCAAAACAGAAGCGGGTAGTTCGTAAAAATAAGCTACTGACGAGACTGTCACCAGAGGTAGATGCTTCAACGCTTGAGGAGCGAGAGTCTGAATACAGAGAAAAATTACAAACGCCAGAGCTGGAGCGATTGACAGGACTTCTGGAGCTACGTTCTGTGCCTGAAGCAGTTTCTAAGAGTGCACCGTCGCTGTCACTGCAAAAGCGAAGCTTTCAGTCAAACTCGCTGGCAGTACCTCAAGTAAAGCGAGAAAAGCTCTTCATTCTGCTTCCGGCAACACCGCGCCTGTTACCAAATGCACAGGATTTGACGCCAGGTTCACGCCTGTTGAAAAAAATAAAAATTATTTCGCCTAAAAGGGTTCCCCTGCTCTTGGTGCCGCCTTTAACAGCTCCTAGCAGCGATTCCGAAAGTCCCAACAACAATGACGATTTTTGTTCGACATGTGGCGGTACAGGAATATTCATATGCTGTGACCTGTGTCCCAAATCGTTTCATTTGCTCTGTTGCTCACCACCCTTGTTGGAGGTTCCGGAGGATGAGGACTGGAACTGCCGTGAGTGCCGTGCCAAACGTGGAATTGACTTGAAGCCATCCTGGAATGATATCGGTCTTTTTGGAATGCTCTTAAATGATTTACACGGCTCAAACCCCTCTGAATTCTGCTTACCCAAACACTTAAGAGAATCTACCTTCATGAATGTATACTCAGGCGATGACAACCAATACATGGACTCGCTGTTGAAAGAAGAAGGCGCAAAAAATGGATATGGAGGTAGCCATGGAGGATACTCAGGGAATGGCGGCAGCAGTGGAAATGGCGGCCAATTGACCGGTTTCAACCGAAACGAAGATTTAGATGTCGAGTCACTTTACGACAAAAACGGACAACCGTACATGTGTCATAAATGTGGGCTTTCAGGTTTGCAGAGGCGTACTTTGATTTTCTGTGACTTTTGTCCACTCGTTTGGCATTTGGACTGCTTAGAAATGCCCATGTGTGTACCAAAAACGTTGGGACTTAAATGGCGGTGCCCGAATCACGTCGAGTCTCTTCTCCCTTCATATTGGCAGGAGCGCCGAAGCTTTAAAGAATCTGTGGTGGTTGATCTGGGACTTCAAAGTAATTTCTTACGGTATCTTCTGGCTAGCAATTTCTTGGTGAAGTTTAGTGATCAACCCTACATTGGAGACAACTATGCTCCGCTGCTACCAGAATATCTTAATTTCCAGCGGGATGATTTTTTCTCCAATAAGAGTTCTTATATAGAAGCTGTCATAGAAGCCAATAGCGGCGGGGATGGGTACACCGTCAACAACAGCACAAACAATAATAATGATGGTACCAGTGGAAGCGCTGGAAGCGTTGCTAGCTCTAAAGCTCATTCAATAGACTCAGAGCAACCAGACATGGATGAAAACTATAGACTTCCTCCATTTCTACAGTCGTATGGGATTAATGAGGGAGTTGTCGCTAAAAGCTCTCACAAGCTTTCACGTATGCTTGTGATGACTGACAATACGAGTATGAAGCCGTTCGTGTATCGTGTGCCAGAGCAACAAATACTTCTAGACTTCGTGAAAAAGAGCAGATCTTCTGGACGGGAAATCCTTGAACTGATCCAAGCTTATGAAGAAAAATTAACAAGAGAGCTCAACGAAGATCTGGCCGTCATCAATGCGTTGTTAAGTATTAGAGGAGATGCCGCGGACGCTGAAGCTGATGAGAATCAAGAGAAAGAAGATGCAAATATGAAGATTGAAGAAATCTCGGAGACCGATACTGCTGGAGACGGCAAGGATGTTCAACAGGCAGACTTGAATCTTGAAATTGAACGTCTTGTCGCCAGTGTAGGGAAAGAGAAGCTTTTAAAGTTAGTATCTGCAATGTAGTAAATAGACAAGAGGACTAACAGAGGCTTGGAAAAAGCAATTCATTCTCTTAAGTTAAAAGAAACTCGCTTAAATTGCCCATTGAAGGTTGATCTTTCGTTGGATTTGCTTTTACTCTTGGAAGTGATACGTATTTAAATTCTAGCTATTTGCCATCATAACAAAATCCCAAGATTAATTAAAAGCGAAGGAAAATATTATAATACAAGAGCCACTCTTTGTGAAAAATAAGTATAAGAGACCTTCTGCTATTCACATCCGCAATCCTTGTAACTTATTGTCTTGCTTGTAATGAATCTCAATAGAGGAAGAAGAATAAGAACAAAAAACAACAATAGAACTTACTTGTGAAAGCCTAGCAACCCCGTGATATCTAAAATGACCTCTCCTTATCGATATTTGCCTTATTTATGGAAAAAGCAGAACGCACCTAAGGCCGTGTCAAAAGACTGAAGTACAAAAGAATACATTTGAAATTGACGTACCAATTTATCATCCATTACTATTTACATGAATCTCAAGCCTCTTGCTTAGTCACCGTCTCCTGGTCCACCGCTACTGTGGGTTTACGTCTATGAACAACAGGAATGTTCTCCTCGGGCACCTGTTCTGCTTTGGTCAACTCAACAACCTCCCGAAGAATTGCAGAGTTATCCTTATTAATACAATCAACTTTTTTCACAGAACCATCTTCTTGGTGTAGTCTCACTTCAAGAGGAATCTTGTTGAAGTCCTCTCTGGTCGTTGGTCTGACTCTTGTCACTACGAAGTCAACACCCTCATTATGGAACTTCAATGTGGGCAAGTTCAACTTCCAAAATTTCTTTAAACCTGCTGCGTGGCTGAGAATACCCTTACTGTAGATGATCACCTCCAACTTCCTGAGGTCAGGGCCAAAGCGGTAGGCTGTTTCGGGCAGGCCGGCAATCTGGTTGAGACGCGTGATTTGCTTGAGGAGCTTATTGTTGCGAGGCAACGAATCAACAATTTCCTTAATCATCTGATCCTGATATGATGGTTTTTATTGAAAAGAAGAAATGAGTTGAACGGACTGCAGAAAAGCCAATTTTTTCAAGTACGGGATCCTCATTAACCAAACAATTGATTATTATAAAATTTCATTTTGCTTTATTGTATCGCACTTTTCAGTAGATAATTTTTTTTTGATTGTAATTTTGATTTTGTGGTTTCGCTTGCATGCTGACCGAAGGGTAGAGCGTGTTAGTGGGTTTCGCTAAATGTTAGTGTTAGAAGGGATTTTTGACTTTAATTTTCATTTAGCAATTGAGATGATAATGTTGATGAAGTCAGGGAAAATGTTCTAGAATATCAACTAACATCAAGTATCAAGATGTCCATCATTTGTACAGCTGTCAGATTATCGAATTCAGGAACCAATGGCCGAGAGACTTCGAAGCTATGTCTTAAGTGTAAAATCGAGGATAAACAATTTAACTGAGGTGTATGTTGTACCAAGTAAACTTCTTTTGTAACTCCTGGCTTATATGTATCCCATCATCTTGAAGCATAGTTTAAAGTAAGCCGCCCACTATTGTCAATGTTTATGCTGACAAAGATCTTTCTAAATTACGGATAGACAACTTACTTGTCTAAAATACATCCTTTTCTAGGTGTGTTGCTACATTTGCGATAGCTCGAATGGTTACTTGAGTTTATCTTAAGCGCCAGCCCGTCAGTTCCCAATCCTAACTTTTTGGGAAGCCAGGCCCGCAAATTGAAGGGTCTAATCTGGAACTTGATCCTCGTCGATAGCAAGCCAGAACCAATTCAGAACCAATTCTCTCTACAAGCCGCTCAGTCGGTTTAAACACAACTAGTGGCCACAAGGTGCTTAGCGTAATCGAAACACCAGCGGCTGGCATTTCCATTCTTTACGCCAATCACGAAGTATCATCCTCAGCTAAACTGTTTAAAAAGAACGACAACTTGGTTCTAATGGTTGTCATCTTTCGGCTAGTAAGAGTTTGCATGAATACGAATGCATCACTTATAGTCACTAAAACATAAGTAAACGTTCAGACCATTCTTACAATAAAGTTAATGAAAAAAAGATAACTCCAGACACTCCATGCATAAATAATGATCCGGTTTCTGACCTAACATACTGTACCGTCACAGTGAATTTCGGTTTAACCGTAATCGAAGATACAAAAAGGTTGGACTGCGAAAATTCTGAAAACAGGCATACGGCTGAATTCACTAGGTCTTTCAAACCCTTGGCAATTTAAACCAGATTCAATTTTGTGTTTCTGAAGCAAGATTAGAGTACGTATTTATGTACTATTTCGCTACAAACCAAACGGTTACCTCGCATAAAGCGGCATAGATATGAACAAGTCGTTCCACACCGGTCTCTCCAATCACTTTCACAGAAAAACCCAAACTCAAACAAATAAATTTGAACTGCTATAAGAGACCTCCAGAAATTTCAATTAGGCAATTCACGTTGGCTTTTTGATGGACTAAAAACAGCGAAATCTCAAACTGTCGAGGCGGATCAAGAGGGGTAAATTTAGCCGCCACACACAAGCTTAATTTAGCTTATATGCCGTCCATGGTTATATTTTTTTTACAATTTTTCGGTAATTAGTACTGCATACAGAAAACGGTTATAGAGAAAATTTCCCTTTTCAATGATTGGAACACAAAAAAGAAATTGCGTCAAACTGTCAACATTATAATAAGACCAATAACGACATGATTCAGAGACAAAAGAAAAAAAGGTATTCTCAACTAAAAATTAAATTTTCTACAATGCAATGATTTTTCTCCTTTCTTTTTATCGTTGATTCATTAATTGCTTGGTCATTTTTTATTGAGGGCACATGGTCAATTATCCTGCATTATCTTCCAGAATCCCAAATCCACTTCACCTACATTAATTAGAAGCGTGGCAATAGAAAAAAAAAAAAGACCCCCGTTAGCCTTTCCATAGATTATCACGTGATCACCTGCTAAAATTCTCGAGACCTAATATTAATCTGGTACACGAGTATAAGCAAATTAGCCATCCGCATTTACGACATCGCATCATCTGAAAGTTCAGAGTTGCTAACATCCAACCCTGTTTTTGGCTCGTGGTCGCTTCCAATTAATAGAGCCGTCATTGCGCTTCAAGGTGTGATTTTTCACGTTCTCGAATTCCGATTCCATCATTCAAAAGGAGGCACCACACTCACGCCTCAATCACCTGGCCCCATCTCTTGGTCCAAAGCCCCTAAAAGACTATCGACCGAAATTTTGATATTCTGAGGATTGAGTTTAGTTCCTTGTTTAATAGCCGTCTATTCATTTGGCTGTCATTGTTTTTTATTGTCCCTATCTATTCGTGGAGTCTGAGAACTGGTGGGAACATCTGTGGACCCATAGAATTCACATAATAGGCTATCACTAACGGGAGAGATTCAAAAAGGCCAGATCACACCCATATTTGAACAAAAAGTTTCAATATCCGGTCACCGCATATCAATACCTGTCAATCTCCACTTTGAACTAGTGCCTTGCGAGTTACTTATCTTGCAGCTGATAACTGTTGAAACCTTACTGCCACAGAGTTTGGCAAGAAGTCAATAATTCGTGGTTTGATCCAATCAATCCATTTGAAAACAAAGCCTGCAAGTATTTAAAAGTTCACTCCTATAACTATCAAGACGTGTTTACCCCTCCTATGGTCAAAGTGAACCCATGTCACAGATGACCCTTCTTATATCTCCGTCATCGCACTCACCACGAGATATGCCTGATAAACTGAACGTCAAATTGCATATCTCGCCTCTGCTTGGACAAGGCTCGCAGCCCAGATCGCCTGCCGAAAGTGCTCGACAAGCGTGGGAAACCCCCCGCAGCCCTCTTGGTTTTTTAGAGCTACATCAGACAAAACTAGAGGATCCCTTTTTGGCTCAGTACATAAAAGAGCCCCATAGTAATTTGCGAGGATTGCTCAATGATTCTTTGCGCACTTCCACAAGCCCGAAGGTTTTTGAATATGTTCAACAATATCTAAAACCAAATAAGAGAAATAGCTTGTCTATACCTTCCGTTTCACGAAGCCCTACCTTGCATCGTGTTCAAAGCAAATCTAAATCTAAATCAAACTCTCCATTGAGACATCATGTCGTCGCTGACGTAGAAATGAGTGATGACTCGCAATCACTTGATCCAGACTCCCAAAAAGACCGCAGAAGTAGTGTTACTATGGGCAAATCTGAGGCTAACAATAGAAAACTTTCCGCTAGCTCACTCAGTGTTCATGGCTCTCCAAACGTTTCTAGCCGTGACCTGCGAAGAAGAGCTCGTCCTCTAACAGAATCTCCAGTCCCTGGCGCCAAGAAGCTCCATCCTCAAACAGAAATTCAGACGCTCTCACAAGAGTTTAGCGAGTGTCCCACCCCAACACTTGTGAAGTTAATCACGCGCATGCTTCAATCACTTATCAATCTCAACGACAGGAATGTCCCTGCTGCCATTTCGAGCCCCACGAGCGAAAGTGGGCATGATGGTGCTGGTAATGCGAGCTCTGATTTTTCACCAGATCGAAAAAATAAACTCCTAACGCGATACCATTCACGCACTCCCCCGGCAATATCAATTGAAACGTATATTTCCCGTTTGGTCAAATTCAACAATTTCACCCAGGCCAATCTCCTTCTGACCATCTACTATATTGATCTTTTGTCGCATAACTTCCAACCGTACTTCACTTTGAACTCCTGGACTGTGCATCGGTTTTTATTGGTGGCGACAATGCTCGCACAGAAGGCGCTTGAGGACTTTTTCTATACCAACGACCATTACGCGAAAGTCGGCGGTGTAGCATTAACAGAGCTTAATTGTTTGGAGCTTGATTTTTTGAATCGTGTGGACTGGAAAGTTGTTCCGGCAAAACAGATTCTGGGCGGGCGCACATCTATCCGTGACTCGAAAGAAGTCTTGGACATGTACTATTGGCAGTTGGTCACTTTAATGGGTAAGAATGTCACACAACAAAATAACATGGTGTACGTTTTTCCAGAAAATAGTGCACCCATTCCAAGTCGCTTCTAACTAGTGAAGTTGGAAGCACATGGTATGCACTAGCCGTTTTGGAACTATTGAGGCTATTGCAAACAAGGTAGATCTTGGGCGGGCGCCATGATCAACAAAATGTAAAATTGCATTCGAATTTATTTCATCGCCGTTTGACGGCTAATTAGCGCTGAAAAGTGCAGGTAATACATATTCAGTAAAGGTAGTGATTTGTAGAACAAGCAAGCTGAACAACAGAAAATAAAAGTTCTTTTTGACTTAAGTGATGAATTGTGTGTTTGAAAAGCTGTTGCTTTATTGACACGAGGAACAGCGGTCAAATACTCAGGGATCATTAGTTAACCGAGTCCGGACCAACGATAGCATTTTTCAACAAAGTTACAGCGTCTATATCATTGTAGATACATAAGGTCTGTTTGGAGTTGACTTCGTCCTCGGAAAGTATGCATTAGCGATACCAATCGTCTTATTTTTTGAAATTAATAGAATGGAGGCAATCAGAGTTGATGGGCTTGATGATTCTAATCATCATATCCCAACGAACAAACGAAATTATTGTCTCTCTGTAAAATTTACAGTTGCTTTTCTAAGTATATATTAAATCATCCATAAAAATCAAACAATAAAGCAGGTGTGAGAATCAAAAATCATAAATCGTGAATCTCACTACTTCTCTCAAATCAAATGTCCTTCTGGGTATCCTAACTTAACAGGAGCCTTACGCCAGGCAAAGTTAAGGCTTGATCAACTCAAATGAACAACAAAGGCTACGGTCAACGCTCATAACGGCACCATAGTTATTAAATTCACCACAATAGTTAGGAGCCAGGAATACTGTTACGAGCTTCCGTTTGTTGAAAAACTGATATCCATCTTCGACAACCATATGGCCTCTAACGATTAAGTCCATCTTAAACGTGGACAAAAATTGGTCCACGTGTTTCTTTCCAAAACAATAGGAAACACCACGGTCGTTCTTTGGCCAAACATGGGGCGAATACGTGCGAACCAGTGGGTCAGGGTCAGACCAGAGCAAGTCCGCGAGAAGTCCCTTATCAGGAATATCCGTTGGCCGCTGAATCTGCTGAATCTGCTTTAAACTGGTGAGTTCGGGGGACAAACCTCCATGAATGCAAAAGATCTTGTCGTTGATTGTAGCAGCAATTGGAAGGGTATTGAAAACATCAATAAAACTCTTCCAAAGCTTATGGCTTCCGGAAATTGCAGGCAAACGGCGCTTGCACTCGTCGTAAAACCCATAAATCTTGGTGATGTTAGCCAGCTCGTGGTTACCGCGAAGCATAAAGAAGTTTTCAGGGTACTTGATCTTGTACGACAAAAGAAGGAGAATCAGCTCCAACGACTTGTAACCGCGGTCAACATAATCACCCAAGAATAAATAATTTGTCTGGGGTGGGTAACCACAGGAGTTGAATATCCTAATTAAGTCATGATATTGACCGTGAATGTCACCAACAATCTTCACGGGCGGTGACAACTGCAAAAGTGTCGGTTGGTCCATAAAGATCAGACGCGAGCGAGCCAAGACAGATTTAATCTCGGATGTCGAAAGAGGCAATTTATCCTTGGCCTTACGGTCCTTGAACTTGTTAGATACACCACGCTTTCCAGCTTTAACTAAACGAGAAATGACATCATCTATATCAAAGTCCAATTTCGCATTGGTATAAGAAGGTGGAGAGGTCAGGACTGGAGATGATGACGCAGACTCAGAAGAGTTTATAGCCAGCTTTGTAGTTACCACTGACTGTTTGCGTCCTGTGCGCTTCAGAATCAGTTTGGTCCGAATTTCGGCTACAACAGAGGCTATTGAGCTGCCAGAGCTACGAGATCTGGCAACTAGCGGCTCTGGGGTAGTCTCCGATGTTACCTCGACAATGGGGGTCAAGTTAGACTCCAGAGATGCCAAAACAGGCTGATGAGAGCCTCCGGTCTTCATATGAGTTGGCAGGTTGTTAAAGGAGTACAAAGACGAACCCAGGCTTTCATCCTTGTCGCACAGCGTAAATACCGGAGATACAGAAAGTTCACCACTACGCTGAGAATCAAGAGATGACGCTAAGTCTAAATCGTTATGAGTTGATGGCGAGCGGTCCGTGACCACCAACAGCGCCAATGACAGATCAAGTTCAGTTACAAGGTCCGATGAACGATGACTGGAGGCGGAGGCTGTCTGGTTAGGGATGGCGCGCGGGGTCAGAACAGAACCAATCAGTGAAGACCTGTCGACCAAAAGTTGAGCCTCGGCTGACAGGGAAGCTACAAAATCTACAGTTTCGTAATTATAATCTACAGGTCCAGATGTAGCGAGGGCAGAAGCTGCAGAGGCACCGGAGGCCTTTGGGGCTCCCGAAGCTTTCCCGAGTTTGGAGACTTCAGAGGTCATAACATGTTTCTTAGGCTTGGATACCGAGTCCAATGTCTTTGCGTTAGAAGGGGAATCTGAATGAGAGTAAGTGTGAGAGGGTAAAGGGGATTGGCTACCGTTTCCGGTAGGCCTAGATAGCGCCGATAGATTTGGCTCTTCCGCTTCGACGTCGCTAGTTGCGAGCCCTGCGGCCTGTCCCGCGGACGTTACATTGTTCGTATTCGGTAGAGGATCATTTTTGGATGGGCTGTTTCCCATACTGTTTCGCCAGATGCTTGTAGACGCACGAACGGGTGATTCACGAGTGGAAGGGTAGGGGCGGTGACAGAGATATACGAAACGGCCACTTGGTTTAAGATGGTATGGTTATGAGCTTCCAGACTTATCTATTTGTTTATATTCTGAGGATAGGGTGTATGGCTAAACTTAAAATATTGAGTAATGTATAACTTTTTTTTGCTAATCGGGGCGCGGATGGTCGTGCGCGAACCGAGTTTAGGTAGTGTGCGTCTAGACACCATCTCTAACGGTGGCTTCTGATTAGTGAGCATGCATAGGGATGATTATAGAGGAGACAAGAAGAGTTGAAATACTTAAAATAATTTAGTTCGATTTATATTCTTTACAAAAGCACATATGTTTTTTTCTGGTGTAAAAATGGCCTTTTTTGGGCCTTTTTTGTGTAATATATTCTCAAGATTCAAACAGGTTTTAAATCATGTCAATTGCAAAAAAAAAAACAGATCTTATAATTGGATTTGTCTTTTTCATTTCAATTTTAATGATCTTTTTTTAAATGATCGGGCCGATCTTATTTTGTTCCGTGGTTTATTGTAGAGATCTAAAGAAGACTCTGGCGGAGCGCCGACCACCGGAGACCACATTGAAAAGCGGGTAAAAGGCAAAGATAGAGAGATAATGAGTTGCTTAGACAATCATTGTAACGGGGTATAGGTTTTTTCTTTTCGATGGCTTTTTTAGATGACAAGTTGTGAATTCCAGTGAAGACTTCCTAAGCTGATAGACAAGAGCAATGAGCAACAATTAATTGGAAATTTAACTAGTCAAAGCAATAATAACTTATAAATTGGGTTTGTTTTAATTGGGTTATCGTAGAGGGAAGTAATTATCGCTTGTGATGAATCGGCGGCAGCTGTTTATTACTAGTGGGTTATACAAAACAAGTAAGCACAGACTATACATGAATGGGGCCACTTGAATTGAGTTTAAATTGTTGTGTTTTATAGCAGGTATTTCTTTTGTTCTTTTCAAGCTCATATGTACGGATCTCAATAGGCTTGATCAATAGTAAGTAACTTATGGTTTAACATCAACAATGAGCCTACGAATTAAGCAAATAGTTCTTAAAAGTTATCTCCGTAACTTTATATATGCCTCTCTAAGACAATTCGATTTCTGCAAATCTCACTATCTTCTTGCTCCTCTAGTATCACTATGTTGACTTAATTTCAAAAGGTCAATAGTCATAAACTACTTCAAAACACTTGAATTCACAATAAAGCCTTACATGATTATACTTGACAACAGTTTCTATTACTATACATTTATTTTCTCACTTGAGGCTCGCCGAACTTCAACTCCTTGATTGGGGACTTCTCACCATCTGCAAACTCCAGCAAAGTGTCGTGAACAGTGAAGCTGTCTCCCAAGTACTTACCAAATGAAGCCACTACGAAGAAAAGTGGCACAAAAGTAAGGTAAACAGAAGCATTACGAATAGTCCAGTATGCATGCACTGGAGGAGGCAGCATGTTGAAGTTGTACTTATTGGTGAACGTGGATTGGAATCTTCTAGCAGAACGAGCTACACGGGGAACAGAAAACATCTTTTTGCAATTTTGGTGTGATTTTGTGGATTATGAGTGGTAAGACACCAGGAAAGTTGGAACTTGAAGGCTATGAATATGGATATCGGGGCGAGCTATGGTCTGAATTTGAAGTTGTTTATCAGTCCTTTTTGAGTCCGTTTTCAGTCCGTTTTCAGTCCGTTTTGAGTTCGTTATGGGTCCGTGTAGAATTGATTGACGGCTTACGTTTATCACCAGGTTTCGTTTGACTTTTTCTCCACGATTTGGTAAAGGTTGAAGTAGTAAAGATGAAAGTCTTCTCATTGGTGGAATGCAGGACGGGTAGTAACATTATTCAAATTAAAGAAGATGAGCAAAAAGTATTGAGGTAATTATTTAAATAAGATTGAAATTTGAAATTTAATTCCATGATTTATTTATTCTTTTAATTTGGGTTATTCTTGTATTGTGTTCTTCCTTACAATGATCTAGAAAGAAAGATCAAATGTCAGAATAGTAAAAGATGAGCGAGTCTCGCAAATCTGGAGCAAATACGTTGGATTTTAGGGTTAATGGAGCCAAAATTGCTTCACGCAAAAATCAAGGACGTATGATTCAAGGTTAGTAGTAGCGCCGGCGACGCCTCGAGAGGTGAACCAAATTGAGTAAGTAGAACATGAAACAATCAATTTTATTGCCTCTGTAGGAATGTCTTTTTGGAATCTCGTAGCATTTTGGCCAAGTTTGATAACCTTGAACTGCTCATTGCATTCTTAACTCATGTAAATTGAAGAACACTTTAGAGAAGAGCAAAAGTCTCCTTGATATCTTCGTTTAAACTCTCGAATTTCTCTACTTTCAAGCCTCTTCAGTAGAGAAATCATTGCTTATACAAGATGAAAGCCACTCTTGACGCAATCTCATCACTAACTAATTGTCTATTAATTGAATACATAAAAGGACTTCTTTACTAGCTCGAATCTTCTCTATCAAATGCCATAATTCCAATAAAAGGCTCGATATTGTCTGGACGCCCATCTGGACATTGACCCATGAAGACCATTGCTGGAGAAGTTGCTTTAGACGGCCTAGAGGCGTCTGCATTTGGATAAATCTTCGTGAAATCGATTCGTAGAACGCCATCGTTAGAGATGACAACAAACACTTCATATTTATGGCCAATTAAGTCTAATGAGTCATTGTAATGAATATGACCTTGGGTGGTACCAGTAATGAGTCCCATTGTCGACCCTACACCGATGATATCGGTGCCTCTTATTCTGATAAACGTTCCACTTATGCCATATGCTGAGCAGTGAACCTCAAAGTCGCATTCACTGGCGTATTGGAATTCCAAGTCGTCGTCGCTCATTTTCTCCATGTGTGATATGTTACTGATTATACGTATTGTGTGGAAGATTAGCGCAAATCCATTCAATTTTACGTGTCAAAGAAGTCAAAAATTATTCCGAAACCAACTGCCACTATATACCACGATGGATTTGGGTAGATTGTTGGTGTCCTATGGATGTTGGTGTAAGGTAATCAATTGTTGTGGAACAAGATCACTATGGAAGTTGAACCAACGAAGAGATAGAATGTCGAAATGAAAAAAAAGGAATGTGCAATGTGAAGTAAGAATTGAGTGCCAATGTCTTTTTCAGAATTGGGAATAGTAGAATGAATGTAGTTTATGTTGTCAATATAGAGAAAGGGACCATTCAAGATGTCAAAACTATTTGGTACTGCATAAAGAAGGTGTTAAATGTATACCTAACTAGACCTACAGCTCTAAAATATATTAAGTTTTATTAAAAGAAGGTGATAGAAGTCAATGACTATATTTTGATTTATTTATTTGATTTAGATGAGACGGTAGCTGAATGGTATGGATATTGTGACAACATGGTGCAGCATTGGTAGGTAAACATGAGATAGAAAGTGATGAGATTTTTCTTTATGAATTTGTAGATTATTTAGATGAACAGATTGTCGGTAGGAATTGAAGAGTTAAAAGTAAGAACACACACTTGGCTAATAAGGGCCTTTCTACTGCTTTACCGCTCAATACTTAAAAAGAACGATATGATGTTTCCCATAATCTGGAATCTTAACAAAGAGAAGAAGAAAATTAGTAAAAAAGAATTCAACTAAGTTTTTTTTGAGGACTCAATTGGGAAACAGTTATTGATCTGCCTCTTCTCTCAGCGCCGAGCCAATCACTCATTCCCATTACACACAGTTTTCGAGGTGAATTATTTAAACCAACAAAATCACAAGAAGTATTTTCTTATTCCAATTTCATTTCAATTTCAAAAAATCTTTTTGACGAAATCGGGTTAATCCTCACACGACATTGGATAGCTCATAACTCAGCCGAACAGCTTGACAGGATCATTGAAGCACTGCCTACCTCAACAAAGAACGACAACATTAACAATAAATCACCATAAATTTCATTAAAATAAATATTCAGTAAAACTTGAAATTATTTTGGTCTTATTTCAATCTGTTATTAGATTAGTATTATGAGACATATATACGGAGAAAACCTTGTCTGCAGTACATATCCATACCCGCTCTGTTGTTCTGTTGTAAAAACTACCTCACCACACTCTCAAATCAAACGCCACGCTTGCCGTGGAATTACCACTGAATATGAAGAAAATAAAAAGCTTCGTCAAATCTGCACTATCTGTTTACTACCTTGTGCTTATTGTGCTCACCATCCCGCTCGCTTTTGATGTCGGCGGTCTACAATGCGGTTTAGCATACTCATTGACGCTCATGACAACATATTTTGCCTTGACAACGCTTCGATTAGTGAGCAGGCGATTCCCAATTTTACGTGTGATCTCCATTCTTTACTATGTGCAACACTTGTTTATTCCAAGTGTCTTAATGGTGTTCCTTTCCATGTATAACCCCGATGAGGAAGATGCGCCTCTCCCAGCTGCCTTAAGCGTATGGAGATATATTCTCATCCATCTGACTCTGATTTTTACGATAGCCGAGGGTTTCTGTTCTCTTTTGTTGATTCAAGCCGCCGGCCAGACCTTAAATTGGCTTACTACTTATAAGTCTGACAGTTGGCTTTTTGTGTCTCTAATCGGCAGCGGCGCAACTATCACAGGGGCTTTATACTTTTTGTACCGTATATATGTAAATCCTTTCTCTTTAGAATTGGGGAATGCATCCCTTTTGGGCTCTTTTCTCACCTTAACCATGAGTTTGGGCCTATACGGTATTGTCTCAAGAAAGGGCTCCATGATAGAGTCTTCGCTTCTATTTGCGTACATAGTAAGGTGCATATATGAAACGTTTCCATTTTTCTCCGAGGACGCGTCTCAGACGATCACCAACTTATTTACACAAACAACGTTGAACCTTCGAAAGGAAATTACACGTCTTCCGCAACCTGTCAGCGAGACAATTCTGAGCGCTTTGCCACTTTTGGCATCTAATATTCCTAACTCGTTCCGGACTATCTGGACCTTTTTTCTCTCTGCGATTCAGAAACTCTCGTTGCCTCTTCTTTTCAATTTAGCATACCGAATCGGCGTATTTTACGCTGCGACTAAGATAATTCCCCTGTTATATCATGGAATCCCATTTCTGCCACCACGTACACCACTGCTTGGCTCTCGCCAGGTTCTGTCCTCGTCCGTGTCGACTCTACAATTAAACCCGCAGATGAGTGAAATCAGACCCGACATTCCCCGCATAAGACGTCCTTCAGGACGAATTTCATTTCGAAAGAAACCAAAAGCTCCTTCTACGATATTGACGCTCATTTACGCCTTCTCGCCCTGTATCATCATTGCTGTATATACTCATTTGATGCTACTGTACAGCGGCGAGCTAGGAACGGAGCTCAAACTTTGGGGATGGTGGGATGGTGCCTCGCCGGACAGCATGGTGGTTGTGCACCCATGGCAGTTCTGGAATTGGGTAAATATGTCAACTACACTTGTATTGTATATTGCTGAGTTGGGAGGTAACACGGATGCCAATTCCGCCATGACAAGTCATTGGAAAGTGGATTGATCCGTTTGAGCTGAGATTGATGGAGAAATAATGAGATTAGGAGAGACTAATCGAGAAAGAGATTCCTCGAGGAGTAGGAAAGGCATAGTGCCGACTGTAATTACTTTTTAATGTTTAGCTAGGGTAGGGTAAACCCTTTTTTTCAATTCCACGACTTAATGAGTTAATGTAGCAATAACATAGTTTTTAAAAACAAATCTACGTGGATACTGCCAACAAAATTTCTTACAAATAACAAATTTCATAGCTTACTATCACACTAAATGCTTGCTCCAATGTAATAAATCATCTCGCCGCAAAACGATAATTTTATCAGCATAATAGGGATTGTCGTTATTAATTTCAGGTATTTCAAAGTTTAATAAGTTCTCAAGCAGTTGCTTCTTCCATTGCATTTTGAACATCAACTGTATTTGTTAACCTTATATTCCAATCGTTCTAATTGACAACACGCTTTCGATAAATTCGTCAGCAGCACTCTCAAAAAAACGGGTGCTACCTCACAGCTTTAATCCTTACTTAGCTGCTAAACTTTTGTTAAGCTTTTTTTGATATTCCGATATGAGCGCTACAACTTTCATACAAAAATGTTTATTAAAAAGTTCAAAAAGATATATATCTAAGGAATTTGCTTAATGAGACGGGTGTCTTCATTAGCTAAATAACCTACAATAACAAAGCAGCGACGACACCAACAAAAGTAGCTGCACCAAAAGTGGCCTTTCCTGCTGCTGCAGCTGCGATGGTGGAAATCGAAGCAACGCTTGCAGCACTTGCGGCACTTGAAGAACTGACAGAAGCCGTTGTCGAAGGGTAAATAGTAGTAGAGCCGGTGACAGTTACATTACTATAGCCTTGATCAGAAGGGTTGGCGCTCTTTTTGTAAATGTTAATAGGTACACACGAAGGAGCTGGAAGAGTGTTGTTACCAGCGGCATTGGCGAGAACAACTGGGGTGTTGTTGGAATACTTGTACGGATCGTTGACACTAGAGCAAGCAAAAAAGCTCAACAGTGTAATTTTACCGTTTGCATCAACACTTAACGGAACCTGGTTTGTGTTACTCATAAAGACACCTGCAAATGGTAAAGGAAACTTGGGGATAACAGCAAATTGGTAGGTGTTTGTACCAATAACGGTAGACACGATGCCAGTGGAAGGATCAAAATTGTAAAAGGATGGACCGCCGTAGAACCAGAAGGATCCACCGGACATTGAGTGACGATCTTGGATAGTAGCCAATTGAGCGCCAGTCTGAGGGTCCTGAACACTGAAGTAAACGCTTTCAGCCAAAGCGACGGAGATTAAGGCAAGAATGTAGGAAGCGAGGGCAAATTTCATAGTTGGCGGCAGATGGTTGGTTTTGTTTGAAAAAGTAAAGAAGAAAACACCTAGGAAACGGACCGCTTTATAGTGCTCGCCAGCATATGAAATGACCGGAATTACTTTAACGTATTGTTGTTTTGAATTTTGCCATGATGCCAAAAATGGCACCTTGCTGCGAAAAATATAACACAAACGGTTCGTATTTCAGCCATCATGCCAATTCTGCAGAATTATATGCAGAACGGATTAAAAATACGACACATTTCGGCCGATATGCAGGACTCAAAATGTTATAGTAGCTGGAGATTCTAATTTCTGTCCTATTTTGGTTGAAGTATAAAATTTCAGTGCTTAAGGTAGCTCAAAATGGTAATAATTGCGTAGCTAATAATATTCGAATAACATTCAAATAATTCTAATGGTACAGTATCGAATACTAATTTAGATTAGCAAGTTCCTTTTGGAAAAAACATTCCAAAAATATCATTTAAGGAGATTATCATTTAGTATTCAGAAATTAATTGCAACTCTCGTCCACGTCTGAGCCCGGCCATCATTCCAGACCATGACTCTTCTCAGAGCTTGACTCTATGTTTGCTTAATGTTTCATCATACGAACTAAGGGACAATCGCTCTTAAATGACATGCTTGATATGTTAAGGAAAACCCGGCACATTTGACTGTACATTTATCCTGAAGACAACGAGTTTAGAAGAAAATTATAGGGACGTTCTTAGACAAGAGTGAGCTCCATTGTGTTAGCCAGGTGACCTGGCCGTTTGCCATACCTGTCGTTTGGAATACTAAAACCCCATTGCCGAATGAAACCTCAAAACCCCGCGGGATCATGAGGGCACCACGATACCGAGTTAGACAAATCGTTATAGCCCTAGACCGCTTCCATATGACCAATCAACTTGAGGTCCGGAGCATCAGGACCTGTTACCCCTTACCCACTGCCAAAAGCCGAAGCTAGCAAGACTCAAAAGGAGTTAGCAAGGATTAGGAAACTAAGTCAGGACGCTCATAGACCCTTCGTAGTTTGACCGACAAAGTGGTGTTGCTGATAACTTACTTGACAACTTGGACCGCAGAAACGGTGTTAAGCACCGCTACGTTTCCGTTGATGTGGCCGGAGACTTTCCCCGAAGCATTGGCACAAGGCCGAGGCACAGAGCCTTTCGTAAGCTTCGTAGACAAACCTTTGGCTAAGAACGTGAAGGTGAAAACTTTGGTCAAGATGCGGTTTTTATACCGATGAGATGTTGGTACTGCAGACAAGAGTCTTAGGGTTTAACATAGCCATTAATTTGCAGTCGTTAATCAAGAAGTGAAATAGTATTCAGATATATGTAATGTTTTCGATTCTTCAAATTTGGCCAAAACTATGATTTTTGTTTCTTTTGGGTACATGTGGCTCAAACTGGGGGAGAAGTATCAATGAAGCTCGATAAGAACCGAACTCCTCCACAAATGACTCTAACTGTTACTGTTTATGGTTCTTTTATTACTTAAAGTATTTTTGTTTGTGCCAAATTTTGCCAAATTTTGCCTTTATGACTTTTCTGTCTCGAATTATGTGGGTTAACAAGTTTTAAAAAAAAATCTGAAGACAGTTACAAGAACTTCATGAATAAAGTAAAAAGATTGTGCATGATAATTTCATACTGTTAAATTTTACACGCAGCTTAGCTTAATAACATAAACATCCGACTTATCGTTTTGAGGTTATTGAGTCATACGTGGTGGCTTTTAATCCCGAAGGAAAGTTCATCTTATTTAAAAAATTATCTGACGAGCTTCCCGTCTAAAGCGCATATGTATAGGTTCCATCCAAATATTTCTTATAATTTGTTACAGGCAATGGAATGTAAGCGCAAGAGAAGGTTTACGATCTGCACCCTTGAGATTAACCGCCAAAAGCATTTGGTTGATCGAAAAAAAAGTTTATTCAGTAAATTAAAAAATACTTTTGACCTTGACGCTAACAGCAAGATACTGGTAGTTGGAAAGCGATTGAAATCTAATATCCGACAAAGTTCAGAAGGCCAACAAAGAGAAACAAACGCGGCAAAGGTATGAGATGATAGGTACCGCTAGAGTTTCTTCTTTCCAAATGTCTTATTTACATGAACAATTGCATAAGCAGCAGTGGAAGTAGCGCAGCTAGCCACTCGTATGCTCGAGCCCCAGTTCCGTAATACATGACTGATGAGGGTCTCTTTTGACCAAATATTATATCAAACAATAAATGATGTAGACCAGAGAGCAGTGCCAGATTCCGTAACGTATTCAGCGCTGGCAGTGTTTTCCCCTGTTGTTTCAGGAATTGAGTGCCATACAAGCTTTGGACGTCTTCGTCCCAACTGCGAATCTCTGCCTCCACCATCGCCGGAACTCTTGACTTCGGCGACAGGGCAGAGAGGTTCAAATTTCCGAGTCGAATTTGAGTCACAGAGATACCTTGCGGAGCAACTTCCTTAGATAACACCAAAAACAAATCTTGTATCCCACTTTGCAATACAGTTTCAGGACCATGGTAGGCTAAAGATAGCTTGTTTACAATGTTAGGAACAATAACAATGATCTTGCTTTTTTGCAGACGAACAAGCTGCAAGAATCCCAGGCTTAAGAGTCTAGTGTATAAGCCCATACGTGATATGACCCTTTCCCAGGCTGCGGTTGGGAAATTTTCAAGAGGGCCTATAGGAAAGTATAAATGGGGAGCAAAAACAACAGCTGAGAGCTGTAAAAGATGTTCATCGCCGCCCTTTATAGGTAACACGGGTACTTGTAATAGCAGGTGAAATTTTGCCATCATTGCTGCCAAATCGGCACCCTCAGAGAGATTGAGGTAGTTGAGATCGTCTGTGATCGGATGAGATTGTGTGTACTTATAATCCTTTTCATCAAGAATGGTTAGATACACAATGAATCCACGTTTCTCGAAATCAAGGGCCAACAATCGGGTGAATGGCTCTGTGGGCAGTCCAACAACTAAAACAACATCTTTTCGGGCACCATTGGGTAATTTTGGGACACGCCGCTTCTTGAGAGACCGTTTCACTTGTGGATCAATCTGATTGTAGAGTCTATAGAATGAAAATGCCACCAAACTAGAAACAGCTGCTGCGGCTGCTATTTCATATTTGTGATCTTTCACTCGAATGGTCCATTTTCCTGAGAAGCTTGGTAGCTCAGTGCTGCTTGACACGGTTGGTTTACTGCCCCACCCCACAAAAGGCAGGGTCCACCCTAGAACTTGATCTGTAAATTTGCCCAGCAGCGATGCAACAGTATCTGTGACATTGATGTAGCTCGACTGGAGGAATTCTATGGCAGCATTTACGGGTTCTGCAACCATTGGAAGTATCTAGGGGAGAAAAAAAAGTGAAACAAATGGATTCAAAGTAATCCAATGTGAAACAGATATGTATGATTTCGGTGATAGGTATTAAAAAATATTTGCCGGTCCCAGGAATCGAACCTGGGTTTGTTCGGCCACAACGAACTGTACTAACCACTATACTAGACCGGCTTAGTACACTCGTTGTAATTGGTTGTTTTATAATATCCGTATTTATAGAGACTGGTCACAAGACTTTTCAGTATTGATTACAATTCCGGGAGAGTGTTTAGCACCCATAAATTAAATTAGCCAGCTCAATACTCACTAGTAATATTGCGAACCTGATTGAACATCGCATCCGAAGGTTAGCAATAGAAGACAAATGGCCGAGACAATGGGACCATGAATGCAACATACAACAATGGCTTAGACAATGTGAGTTTACAAATTGAGTCAAGCTCATCTGTGATGAATAAACGAGGCTTTTTTGATAAGCGCTTGAATATAGAAAGTCATTAAGAGCCTGGATCAAGAAAACCGGGTTCTTTATCTATTTTGAACGAATACATAGCCTCCCAATATTACTAATACCTTTCGAGTTGACTACACGGTCTACTATGGATCCTAATATGAGTGGGTCTGACTGAAAGATCTTTTGAAGATTCTTTATTCTCCTTGTTTTGAATCTCCAATGTTCGTAGAGACAATGATATCGGCCATTTTTTGCCATGGTGCTTCTAGATTTGATTCATTCTTATCACTCTTCGTTGTATTTTCCTCCCAATTATTGTTGGGTTTGTTTAAAGTTAGAACAATCCGCATCCTTAGGGTCAGGGTCCTTGTGGTGATGAGAATTTTTTTTTTACCGTTAAAAACCAAATAAACAGTTGTTCGGGTCATTTGTATTTTCAATTGCATCTGTTTTCTGAGACAATTATCTTGTGAATGTGTGCTCTTCTAGAAATCCAATAAAACAATCTTCTGTATTCATTAAGAAACATAGTTTGCTTGCGTAATTTGAGGCTGAATATTCCTTACCTGTTTAATTATTCCCACTGTGTTCTTGCACATCATTTGACTGGGTTGCTTCAGTCTCGGCGGCGCAAGCTGTGTTTACCTTGTACCTTGAAAAGGCGTTCCACCAGATCAATAAATGGCATCCTTCTTCTCAGTACCTATGCTAAGCAAATTGGAAGCCTTATTCTGATGTTCTATAGGTTTTATTCCTTCGACATGAGTTCAACGGGCGACAATACTTGAACGATTTGGGTTGATGAGACGGAGGCCTCGAATTTTCTGCGTGTTCATTTCTGTGATTCGTCAACCCTGCTTTCTTGTGCGCTATCAGATAATTTGAGTCTCACCTTTATGAATTACTGAGATCAACAGGGAAGTTAGTGCTGAAGAGGGGAGATTCAAGGCTAAACTGTATTATAAAGGCCCTCGCGTTAGACATATATCTACTGCTGATGAATTATTACTGGATATTGGGGTACTGCTTCCTATTTTCCTTACTTCAAGTTTCACTGTTGTAATATTAGAGGGTGTTATCGCTGGCGGTGTTTATTTATGGGTGATGCACCTTGCTAGGGCTTCCGAAGATACTAGTACTGCCAATGTTAATTTTATGAATTCGTGAAATATTTTCGACAAATGTTTTGTTTTAGCATGCAAGCTTCGCTGAGTGGAATATTGTAATCGTACTTTGTTCAAAGAACTTTAATTTTTCATTATAAGGACTGAAGCGTTCATAAAAAGACTTTTTTACATCGTAGATGCATATAAGAACAAATTCAATCAATTCTTTCTGATTTGGTTATATAAAAAAAAATTGTCGGAACTCACCTCTTGCATCTTGATCTTTATAATTACTTGGTCCGGGCTCATTCTTATCTAAATGTAAATGTGCAAGAATATTTGAGATATTAGCATAGCTGATAATTTTTTATGGACAATAAGTGACTAATTTACATGAACTTACTAATGGATACTCCTTTTAATTGGTTTATTGAAGTGATGACGGGCAAATACACAGTCAGTTTTTGGAGCGATATGATGACGACATATGAGAGTTTTTAGACCTAAAAGATAGCGAAATCTATAATTTCTGTCTTAAGATCTTTGTATAGTTTCTTGCCGATTTCTATTTCCGAGTTAAACGTCACCATAGCACGGAAGAACGCTTACAAACAAAGCTTTATACCTAAACTTGCTTCAAGTAAATTACAAGTCCAGACTGCTTTCGACTCTTTAATCCAGTTAAGTAAAAGCGAATACAAATTCCACTTCTCAGATCTTCTCAGATTAAACGTCCAGATCTCAATTAGGCAAACGAAAACTTTTGCACATGAAACCTTTACAATCGAACATAAGCAAAAAGAAAAGAAAGATATAAAAACATAAGATGAGAGCAAACAGAAACCAGAGGCAAGATTGATTAAATGATAGCCATAATATTCTACTTGCCAGCACAAGTTTTCCGGGATGATAACGAAGAGACGTCAAATCATAATTGACACATATTCACGAACCCAGTAAGACTAGTAATATACAAGCAATGCATAGCTTATCGGTACCTCCATATATGTCACTGTTGGTCTGAGATTCAGCCTTGAATTCTGTCAACGGTATACTCTTGTACCAACAAACGAGCATCAAAGCACGGACCGCTTTTTCACAGAATTAACGTAATGCATTCAATAATGCTCAGCTCTCTTTTTACCAGATTTGCAATCATCATTTTCCGTTATTCTTTTATTACATTACAGGTTCTATTACACAATTTTTACACTTACTCGGTCTCTCTGGCAAACTCCTTGCACATGTCAGCATCTGGAATGGCACCACAGATGGTCTCAACCATGATACCAGTGACCAAGTATGGGTCGATGTTGGAGGCAGGTCTTCTGTCCTCGAAGTATCCGTATCCTTCCTTAGCAACAGATCTTGGGATTCTGACGGAAGCACCTCTGTTGGCAACACCAGATGAGAAGGCATCCATAGAGGCAGTCTCGTGACGACCAGTCAATCTCATGTCGTTGTCAGCACCGTACAAAGCCAAGTGCTCCTTGTGTCTCTTGGCAAGCTTGGCCAAAGCATCCTCAATGTATTTCATACCACCGACTTCTCTCATAGCCTTGGTGGAGACGTTGGTGTGGCAGCCAGCACCGTTCCAGTCGCCCTTCAATGGCTTAGGGTGGAAAGAGATCTTAACACCGAACTCTTCAGCAACTCTTTGCAAGAGGTAACGGGCCATCCACAACTCATCACCCATGGCGATACCCTCGCATGGACCGACTTGGAACTCCCATTGGGAAGGCATGACCTCGGCGTTGATACCAGAGATAGCAACACCAGCATGCAAACAGGCTCTGTAGTGGGCCTCAATGACGTCACGGGCGTAGACCTTACCGGTACCGACACCACAGTAGTATGGACCTTGTGGAGCTGGGAAACCACCCTTTGGCCAGGCGTAGACGTTGTCGTATTGGTCGAACAAGGTGTACTCTTGTTCCAAACCGAACCAGACAACCTCGTCAGAGTGAGCAGCCATCAACTTGGCACACTCGTGACGATGGTTGAACTTGTTTGGAGTACCGTCGTTGTTCCAACACTCGGTAAGAACAATGATGTTGTCGCCCTTTCTGAATGGGTCGTTGTAGAAAGCAACTGGACGAAGGTAGACGTCAGAGTCGTGGCCAGGAGCTTGACCAGTGGAGGAACCATCGAAGTTCCACTCTGGCAAGTCCTCAACAGCAGCAGGCTTTTTGTTAAGGGTTCTACACTTAGAACGGGTGTTACCTTCGGAGTCAATCCAAACGTACTCAGCAAGAATCTTACCTCTTTGGTCCAAGTCGAAATACTTGGCGAGGATAGCGGTTTGTTCTGTGATTCCAACCATTATGATATATATGTGGATGTAGTTAAATTAAGACTTGGAAAAAAGGTCTTATTTTTTTTGGGGGGAAAGATGGATTTTACAAGGTTTCGTTGGGAAGCGGAAAACTTGTAGTTATAAATAGAACCGTATTGGAGGGACTATAGAAAGATTATATGAACTAGGTTCTGTGATTGGCTAAAGCCTGGGAAGGTTTTTTTGGTTTTGTTTAAAATGAAAAGGACAAGATATTGTAATTTGAAAATTGTCGGTGGGAAGATATCCCATTTATATATGCTTTAATGTGAAGGTGGCCGGAAAAAGCAATTGTGGTGTGCACACGACGGAATTCCCGATTAAGAGAGGTTTATCCTGTTATTAGAGGTGCCCAATCGGTAAAGCGGGACATCTCATTGGTTAAGATAAGGGGCCTGCATATAGCGCAGCCGATAGCGAACACATGCTATATGATATTGGGTCGGCCCATAGGAAGTGATTGTCTGCAGTACCTTGAGCTTATTCTAATTTGGCTGAATGTCGCGACACCTGTGTTATCCGGATATGCACTTATATGCAGGTTGATAATGTAAATAATTTTTACCATCAAGGTTGGCGTACTGCCTGTCTTCATAACGCCTTGAAGCGCCAACGAAAAAGAAATGGGTTGACCATAAGACAGCGCCATGAATTCTTTTTGGGAATACTTTTTTGAGTTATTTATAATTGATCGATACTAAGAAAATATTTGGTTTCTTTTTTAATTGAGTGGAATCACTGAATTACTGGATCTGTTATCAACGGCTGAAAAAACGGGTTATGAGAGACAGTCTGAAACTCAATAAGATAAGCTGAAACCATTAAAGTTAGCCGCTACGCATGGACGAAAACCGTAAAAGAAGAAACTCCAAAATTTGGGTTTCAAGATCTCCCCTCATTTCGAACATTTATACTGGCGATAAGGATTAATTGGTGTTGATTGGGAGACGATAAGTAGAGACGCATTTTGGAGTTGGAGAAATCTGAAACTTGACATGATGAAACCAATTTGAAACCAATTTTTGGAATTGATTTCAATTACGACTCCAGAGTGTGATTCATGAATTGAAATTAAGATTGATTTATGAATTGAAATTAAGATTGGTTTATGAATTGAGACTAAAATTGATTCATGAATTCGGGAATTCGAAGTGTAATACATCGATTATATGATCTTCGAATGTATCTCTTGAACCAGGACTTCACTTGGTCATGAGCATTTGTGGTTGCAAACGCTCGAATATACCTACCAAAGTAGAGAATTGTGAGAGTTTAAAGCCCGAACCTTTGATAATTAACTCCTTACTATTGGAAATCAGCGTTTGGGTAGCTGGCGGCGGAGAATGAAGTTAAACGCCGGTCCTGAAACAAGTGACACCGATTGATAAGCTCGGAATCTAGAGGGAGTCCTTTTATGCAAATTGAAGTAATTAGAATACCGGATTTAGATCTGATTCTGCTGATTTCTGTGGTATTATTGTACAGAGGACCAATCAGTATATAGCATTTGGAAGTAGGCATTGATTGGAATTATTGGGCAGTGATTGAAATTTGGTCATACGTGATTTTTTCCTGTCGACGGAGATTTATTGAGTCCTCGTCTTTGAGGGTGAAATCGTGGAACTCATCTTAAATTGGACGGGATCTCGAATTCTACATTAGCCTAATGTATACAAATTGACAATGCTCGAACCCATCCATTTTTGTGTCGGCGGTAAGAACGGGCTTGGCTTAAACTTTGGCTTGATGTTAAGAATTAATTGGATTTAGTTTAATCTCGCTGCTAATTGCGTTCTCGATTTGGGAGTTCTGTTTCTCTTGATTATATAAGTACAAAGAACATTTATGACGACTACAGATACTAAGAATCTTACTAAATGAAATGAAATTTGATTCCTTTATAATATAGTGATGCAATTTCATAACTGTTATTTAAATATTACGTATGAAAACTGTCAAACTTCCATCAGATCTCTTGTCCTTTGCATTTGCAACCATAATCTTGGATAACTAAGAAGCTGATCTTATGGACAACTAACTTCCTAGAAATCAGGATTTTGTCATTTTACTGAACCTTGATTATTCAAGTCATTAAAATAGTTTCTCACAATAAAATTTCAAAAAGTCAATATTTCTCCAGCCTGGTGTGCATCATCCTATTGTGAACGGCGATTGCAAATTCAACTTCTTCATAACCGTCTTCCTACCATATTTGCAGCCTTCTAAAATCAGCAACAAATCTCATTTATTATGCAATTATCCATATAGGACCGTCAAGAATCCTCATTTTCATCAAATTCATCCTTTATCATCTACACAAATGCATAAGGAGCACCGACTTTCACCTGCGGCAGTTTCCATGCTTGCCATTGGGGGCACCATTGGAACGGGTCTCTTTTTTTCTGTGTCGGCTCTCCTAGCCAAAGGGCCTCTTACCACCCTCGTGTCTATGGCTTACGTTGCCTTGATTGTGGTGTCAGTGCTACAATCTGCTGGCGACTTGGCTGCTGCCTATCCTGAGACGGGTCTGATTTGCAGATTTCAATACATCTTTTTAGGTCGAGCAGCTGGTTTAGCCAACAGTCTAGTCTACTGGATAAGCTGGGGTCTCACATTTGCATTGGAACTCTCGCTCGTTGTATCAATTATCAAGTTTTGGGCACCTGAGTTTGGTGACCAGTATCAAACCGCAATAATATTGGTCGTATACCTCTGTCTTACTGCATTCAATTTACTTCCGGTTGATATTTACGGTCAAATAGAATACTGGATGGCTCTTATTAAGGTAGTCGCAATTGTGGTTTGGATTTTCGTCATTTTAGTTTCATTGATCCTTCAAAAGAGGGTCTTTTCTACTTGGACAAGTGACTGGCCAAAATCCTTTACGGGAGACTTGAGTTCAAAACCTCAATTTGCCATAGACTTCATCAATTCATTGATTTTACTGTCATTTCTATTCCAATCAGTCGAATCCGTTGCAATTTCTTCCCGCGATCTCGAAAATCCACAAAAGCATATGCGTTATGTAATGAGAATTGTATTTTTTCGAATTGTGATATTTTACATTGTATCGGTGGCTCTTCTCTCCCTTACGATTCCCTTTGATGATTCCAAACTACAAGACCCTCAGCTAAGAGATTTGATGTCTTCTCCATTTCTTATTGCACTACAGAATTTAGGATACCAAAACAACCAAGTTCTTCTTTCCACTTTCAATTTCGTGATCTTGTCTGCAATTTTGTCGGCAGCAAATTCTAACATCTACTTTGGCTCGAGGTATTTGCAAAGTTTAGCTGAAACAGAAGCTCGTTCGGAGTCATGGTGGTATTTTGCTAAAACAAACAGCAACAATACTCCTGTTAGAGCTGTTCTAGCCACAGCTGCATTTGGAGCTCCTGCTTTTCTTCTAAGGTTCCGATCCATTACTATCATCTTTAACTTCCTTCTCACGTGCTGTGCGCTGGCAGGAATGCTAATGTGGTGTTTGCTATCACTACTGTACATCAGATTTAGCTATGTCTTAGAAAATCAAGGTCTAGCGTGGAGGTATTATCGTCGAACAGGCGCTATTTGGGCAATGGTGAGCATGACTGCAATTTTGGGTTCAGCAGGCCTCCAGTGTTATTACGACTTTAATTTTCCTCAGCTCATTGCATCATATATGACCGTTCTTGTATTTTTCGCTTTGTACTTTTGGTTTGGAGGCGGTTATGTTCCCTTGAAGGATATTCAGTTACCCGATTTTAAACAGTGCAGAGAAGAAGGGGAATGCCAAAGTTTGTTGAGTCTGTAACTCTCCTAATAAATGTATCATTTTTGTACATCTGCAAAGCATTACCCATTAAAGTCTCTACACCAAGATAAACATTTACTCGCAATGATTAAAACCTGGCTCGATCAATTTCTCACCAAATCTTTACCTGCTTAATTAAAACACCAATTTGAAATTATTGGATGGCTGCATATTATCTCAAACATTTAATTGTACATTTCATTTCACTAACAACGAGTCAGGATCCTTGGCGACAGAGAATTCTAAGGAGAGTCGAACCTCAAACTAAAACATTCCTATTCGTTTTGTATTTTACAGCCGGTCTGAATTCAGATAGACAAATCTTAGAGCGTTTGCTCTCTTTTGATTGTGATTTACATCCTTGAAAGTATACACAGAAATCTCGCCAACGAACAGCGAAAAATCCAACGCTATTAATCCCAATCAAATAAAAACGTTACAAATATCAAACACAAAAATTAAAATTTATATTGATGTGATCTTGGTCCCAAAACAGTAATTTTTATCTCTTTCCAATTATAACGGTACTGCACATAACCTCATAAACTCTTCAACATTCAGACACTCGCCTTCATTGTACCTGACTTCAAAGACATCAGTTCAATTCAAGGTTTCGAACGTTTCTCTTTACTCTAGACTCCTCAATTACAAATCAATTCCACATCTGCATCCCCTTGTCTTCGTCTTCACAATTCTCCGAACCGCATTTATTGCCTAAATGAGTTTTCTACGTCGAGACCGCTCCCGGTCACAATTATTTGGCAACGACGGGAATACTGGTGTATCTGGAAGTGGTCAGAGCTCTGAACAAAATAAAATTCCTGATCCAGCATCCCGAAAGCCTCCTTATTCCCCTTTGGGTGATTCTCCGTCGACTTCATCGAATACCCTAAAGAACGTGACGCAACAACAGCAGTTGCAGCAACAACAGTCGCAACCAAATGAACAAAACCAACAAGGAAGCCATGGTTCTCACTCTCAAATCAGACAAAGTAGTCTTTATTCGCAGAATTCTGCCTCCAACCTCCACACTGCTGGACTAAGATCGTCTTCGAGTAACTCTACTCCCACCATCCCCGAAACTTCTCAGCTCCAGTCTCAATTAGGTGCCTCTCGCCTGACAATTATGCCAAAGAAGTCTCCTGGAATCCATTCTGCAATTGTTGCCCCTGGGCTCTTTGCTGTGCCTGATTCGGCGGTTCTGCCACATCTGAAAGAGTTCCCCACCTCTCTTGACGACTCGGATCCCCAGACTGGACAAGGCCGTCTTAGCCATAGACCGAGCGAAAGCTATAGTCCTAGACTGTCATATGCCAATCTTCAGGATGCAGGGAAGAGCGGCAGCAATTCTACTTTGAAGGATGATTACCAAGGCTTTCATAAGAATCCTGCCCACAATGCCAACATTCCTCCATTGACTCATCCTATCAAGCCTCGCTTTAGAAAGAAAGGTTCTCTTTTAGGTAAATTGATACATTCCAATCGAAAAGATCTGGAAGGTCTGATTGATGCAAGTGAAGTAAGCGATTCTGCGGCCAGTACTCAGGGCGGAAGACGACTGCTCGGTGGTTCATCTGGCAGTGGACCGAATGCTGTTGCAAAACACAAATTCCGTATTCCTCTGATCTCACTGCATCATCATGCATCTATTATTACAGATGCTTCACGTCAAGCTTCTCTCTCAGAAGATCTGAGCGATAAATACTCCGAAAAACTGTCGGGACCGCCATCCAAGAACAGTAGCGTTTCTGGGCCAGCAGGAAGCCCTTCTAAAATCTACGACTTGAACTTGAATATTGAGGAGTTGTCATCTATTTTGAAGCCTGCGACAGATTCGAGTAATCTCACCAAGTTGGGTAGTTTTAACGACAGCAGTACCGCTGCAAATGCTCAAAGCAATCAGAAGGCTAATGCTCACAATGCCTCGTTAGGTGATTTGCGTGATGGCTTACATCAATCGGATGCAGAATTATCAGGAGCCCAACATTTTGAAAGCAGCGGCCACAGCCAATTCGACTTAGATGCCATTAACAGTGCCGGAAGACCACGTTTTTTAACCAGACTTTCCCTGGAGCATGTAGCTCCAGATCATGCTGACGATTTACCTCGTCACTCCGCTTGGAAAGCGCCCGACTCGTGGGATGTAACGGAGGTTGGATGTCACGACACTTATGACAGCGATACAACGGGTCTGAGTGATAGTGATAACGAATTTCTGAATGATCAAAACTATCGAGATGATGAGCATTCTAGTCATGGGGAAAAAATTACAAGTGTTGGAAGTCAGAATAGCCAAAACAAAACTTCTTCGGCTGGTCCGGAGAAGGTTCGCCACAGAAACAGAATACAACCTCGGCCTGAGGTACCTGAGAAGAAGTATGCCACTGTTTTCGGAATTGAAAAAAATCCCGGACACAACATGCCAATTGCAAGAGGGCCAAATCATATTATCCGTATTTTCAAGGAAGACAATACTTTCAGCACCATTTTATGCCCTGTGGAAGCCACTACCACGGAACTTCTAACAATCATCCAAAAGAAATTGTTTATTGACTCTATGAGCAATTTCCAATTAACAATTTACTATGGTCTGCACACGAAAGTATTGGATCTGCATGAGAAACCACTTAAGATACAATTAGGGCTCCTCACAACACAGGGATACTGCGACAGAGACAATTTACCTGCTTTGGGAAGAGGTGACATGCTGTCGATTTACAAGTTTGTCATTGAAAGCATTTCCTTACGGAGCTTAAACCATGAAGACCAGCCCCCTTATAACAGAAATTATGTAGATGTTCACATTAGCGCTATGGGACTCAAAACCATTCCTATTGTGTTCCATCAACATACTTTCGAAATTGAAAAGTTGGACGTGTCTCATAACCCGGCTATTTATATTCCGCTAGACTTTATTCAGTCCTGCGGTAATTTGACGAGTATAAATTTTCTGTACAATGGGTGCTCGCGATTCCCACATAATTTGTTGGAAGCCCTGGAGTCGCTCCTGCACCTAGATATGTCAAACAACTTTCTCGCAGAGATTCCTGCGCGTTGTCTGCACCTTCGCACACTCCAAACTTTGCGTTTAAACTCTAACCAACTTTTTTTCCTCCATTCTAACTTTAGTAAATTGAGCAATTTGACTTCGCTCAATCTTTCGCTGAATTATTTTGAGATTTACCCGGAATGTATTAACAAGTTAACAGCTTTGCAGCATTTGGATTTGTCTTACAACGACTTAAACTCTGTGCCACTGTCCATTGCAAACCTTGTATGCCTCACAAAGCTTAACTTGTGTAGTAACAAGCTCCGCCAATTGCCAAACGCTCTTTCGCGCTTGGACGCTCTCAAGAGACTTGACATCCGATACAATCTTATTGCTAACATCGATGTATTGGGTAAGCTTCCAAATTTGGAAGTCGTGTACGCCAGTAAGAACGACATTTCGAATTTCAGTGATACGATGCAGGCATTGCGCCTCCTTAAGTTTGATAGAAACCCAGTCACCACACTCGTATTTGAAACTTTATTGCCTAGATTAACTGTTTTAGATCTTAGCAAGGCTAAAATTGCAGCTTTGCCATCTGACTTCGTCATGAAAATACCAAATGTGGAAACTCTTAATTTGGATAAAAATCATTTGGTGAGTCTTCCCGAAGAGGTTGGAAACTTGAAGCGTTTGTCGTACTTCTCTGCCTACGATAATAACATACAGGTTTTACCGGCAAGCATCGGCAGTATGCAGTCTCTTCTGTATCTTGATTTGCATTCAAACAATATTGAACAACTTCCCTCTACAATTTGGAACTTGGGACGTCTCGTATTCTTAAACATAAGTCTGAATATCTTAGAAAACTTTCCATTGGCAGAGCTGACTGCAAGCAAGGAACTCAAGACGGACAAGCTTCCATTAGCGACATCGCTTCAAACACTTTTGATTGCAGACAATCGCATTAAAGAAGAAGCGTTCGAAGCGCTTTCCCTCCTCACCAATTTACGAAGCTTAAATGTATCGTACAACGACTTTGTGGAGGTGCCGGATGGTGCACTTCGACAGCTCGTAAACTTAAGTGAGTTACACATGCTGGGTAACAAATTAACCAAACTTCCAGCAGACGCTTTTGAGAACTTGCTTCATTTACGATCCTTGTTCGTGAACAATAACAAGCTCCTAACCATTCCTCCCGAATTGAGTAATTGTAAGCTGCTTACCCATTTGGATGCAGGTTCGAATCAATTACGTTACAACATATCGAATTGGCCCTATGATTGGAATTGGTGCCACAACAAAAACTTGAAATACTTAAATTTTTCAGGAAATAAGCGCTTTGAGATTAAACAACTGTATACTCTTGCTCCCGAGAAAGACGGTTATGATTCTTTACTCGTTTTAAAGAATCTACGTGTATTAGGATTGATGGATGTCACATTAACTACACCCAATGTGCCAGATCAAGGAGTCGATGTACGTGTTCGCACCACCTCCTCGGAGCTTCGAACCGTCGGCTATGGTATATCTGACAGCATGGGCCCTGCAGAATGTGTTTCTTTTAGGGACAGTTTCCTGCAAAAGTTTAGAGGTGTTGAGGACGAGGTACTCATATGTAGTTTTAATGGCTACAATGCGGCTCCTAACCATGCCTCGTCTGGCAATAGTTCCGATGCTCCTAACTCTACAGCCGCCGCAGCCGCCGCAGCTGGATCTGGAGGAAACTCGGAGAAGAATGGTCAGGGTCACATAATCCTGTACATCTGTAAGCAGGCCTTCCCTCTAGTGTTCCGCCAAGAGCTCGATCAAGTCACCTCTGATGAGGATATTCAAGATGCGTTGCGTAGGGCCTTTTTGTCTCTAAACCGTACAATTAACTCCGTATTTGCAGCCAAACGCGCAGGTACTTGGCAAGACCTGACACCCTGCTCTGTAAATGGAGAGGTTATACCTGAACTACTGCAACTAAGCTTGGCATCTGACATCTATAAGGGCTGTTGCATGGCGGTGGTTTACATCAAGAAATCAGTAGTTTACACCGCTAATATCGGAGATATTGAAATTCTTCTCCTGCGTAGTAACTCCGATTATACGGTGCTCTCTACCAAGCACGACCCAACATCGCGTGCTGAGTTTGAACGAATCCGCTCTTCCGGTGGTTATGTGAGTGGTGACGGTGCTCTTGACCTGACAGTCCCCGTCCTGCGAGGCATTGGGTTTTTTGGCTATGTGCCTCATACAAACGGATGCCCAAGTACATCCCAATATGATCTTTCCGGAACAGAGGGTATTATTATAGTAGCCCTGTCCTGTCTTTGGGATTACGTCCTGCATGATTTGGCTGTGGATATTGTACGACAAGAGAAAGCTGATCCTATGGTTGCCGCGGAGCGGTTAAGAGATCATGCAATATGCTACGGTGCTAACGATCGTATCTCTGTAACGGTTGTTAGCGTTGGTCGCATTGCACCTCAAACAGGAAGTGGTTATGGCGCAGGTCCTTTGTCAGCAAGCATGGCCAACAGAAAGGGACGCAGAGATCGACCAATGCCCTCAGCAGACACAGCTCTTCGTCGACTCAATGACGAAATTGACCCTCCTGTTGGAAATATTGCTCTTGTTTTTACAGATATAAAGAACTCTACGCTTTTGTGGGACACTTACCCAGTTGCCATGAGATCAGCAATTAAACTTCATAACACCATTATGAGACGCCAATTACGTATTGTCGGTGGTTATGAAGTGAAAACAGAGGGTGATTCATTCATGGTGTCGTTTCCAAGTGCGCCCTCTGCACTTTTGTGGTGTTTCAACGTTCAGAACCAATTACTCGTGGAGGACTGGCCACAAGAGATCTTGGCCACTAATGAGGGTTGCGAAGTAACAGACAACTCAGGAAATATAATTTTCAGAGGCTTGTCAGTGCGTATGGGTATCCATTGGGGTAGTCCAGTTTGTGAGTTAGACATGGTGACCCGGCGTATGGACTATTTTGGTCCAATGGTGAACAGAGCTAGTAGAATTGAGAGCAGTGCAGATGGTGGCCAGATTGCAGTAAGTAGTGATTTCTTGAAAGAAATGGACCGTGCTCATAACCTTGCTGCTTCGGCTGCTTCAGCACTGCAAACAGAGAATATTGAAGCCGAGAATCCTACCACAAGTATCAAGGCCCTTACGTCTACAAGCGATTTAGGGGATCATGTGTTGTCGTACGATCCTGATTTGGCGGCATTGAGCGCCATTCCTTACCTGTATTTTGTCCTTGGAGAACGAAAACTCAAAGGTTTGGAAGCACCTGAAACAATCACTCTTGCTTTCCCTGATACACTCAAAATTCGTTACGAGATTTTCAAGAAACGAGATTTGGCAACTACGCTGGCAAATCAAATTTTGGGCGCTCTTCCTGTCGAAGCCATTTACTCACTCCGGTCCCTCTCTTTAAGGCTCGAAAATATCTGTTCAATTTTAAACACCGGATACAACGGCTCAGATGACTCTTTTTCACGTCTCGCTGGCGATATTTTCGTGAAATCTCTTTCCAACAACTTTAGAGAAAAAGACATCGTCGGATTGTTCAATCACTTAGTAACTAGGCTTGAGAACTGCGTGGCAATCTTGGAATTGAGGCAAACTCACAATAAACTAAGGGGCGGAGATGGTAGAGTCGACTTTACGGGTACATTGCCTATTTGGGACTTGATAAATGATTTGAGTGCACTCTTGATGGACAAATCTCCAAAGACAGAGTAAATTTTACTATTACTAAATAACATTTTTATATAATCTATAATTCACAGAATTCAGCTGTTGACACTCTGACCATCTTGATGTTATCAGTTTTATTATAAAAGGTACCCCAAATTCACCCGAAAACTATCTAGTATCTTTCTTTTTCTTGTTCCTCAAAATAAAGGCTCAATTGTTTTTTATTTCGGCTATTTATCAGCCATTTTTGTTTCTGTGAAATCACGTGATACACATAGAGTATGAAATTTCGATACCAACAATAATCGCCAACAACAATGCTGCCGAGCTCAGAATCGGCGCTTCCAACGATAGAGGCTGGCGCAGATGCGATATTAAGTCGTTTCAGACCTGAAGTTTTAACGTGTCCCTGGATTCGGGAGACTGTCTATGCAAACACATTCCAAATACGGCACAAACAACTCAACACTCCTAATCAATCTTTGGCTTTAGGTCCTCCTGATCTTCTCAATTGGGGTCGTTACTATGGTGAACGCTCGTCTAAATTTGTTCTGAATGAGTTTGGGTCGTCTTCACTCCCTGATGGTCATAATAAAGAAGCTGATGGATATGTTGGCTATTACCACTATTCTAACGGCATTGACTATTTTGAAGGGGTTGATAGCATTGAAAAATATGTCATGAGTTCCATTGGATTGATATGGAATAATGGCGAGTACTTTAGGTCACCTCTGTGTCTCATCAGCTCCGCTGGCACTAGCCCCGATAAGCCAATGCTCTTAACTCTCTGTGCTTATAACATTTTTTCAAGAGCGGAACTAAGGGTCAGATTTCATGTAAATGCTCCAAAAGGAACAATTCCGACAATCAAGTCGGGAAAACCACTCAAACTCAGTAATCCAATGCAGATAAGCTCACAATATAGTATTACATATCTAGCCGAACATAAAACTCTCGACTATACAAAGACAACAGTACAACAGATTGACTCCTTATTTTGGGCTGAGTTGGCTGCTCTGTCTCTCATCCGGGTAATTATGAGTTCCGAAGACCCGTCTATGCAACTTTGCGGAACTGTAAATCTACCAGATTTAATACTCAATCTGGTAAAATTGGCTAAATCAGCGGAAACTCTCGTAACTCTTCTACCAAGGGGACATATGACGGGAACACGGGACAACTTCGGCTCTGTAACCCTTTCAGGGCAGGGCACAGGCCTCCTACTGAAACTGACCACATATCGTAATCATCTTGTAGATACACTTCTTCGGGTTGTATCTCTAGATCTGAGTGGCTGTGCAGCAGATGTTGCAATGTCTTCAATACTGGGTCTGTACGAACATGACTTTGATTATGTTATCTGCCAATTGCTCAAAACCCAACATACACGTAATAATACTCATTTATTTTTGGAGCTCTTACATAATTTTTTTCAGTTCGAGGATCAACTGTGTCAGGCCGCTTTGCTTTTAACAGAGCAGTGTCGTTACTTAATTGGACAAGGCTCCATAACTCAAGCTAAGTACATTGCCGCTCGTGCAGTCACAATCTTGCCGATGGACTTTGATAGTTGGTATCATCTTGCATTATGCTATGTTCTTGAGAGAGACTTCATACGGGCTCTTGATACTATTAATTCGTTATGCGTTGTGACTTGCGCCAGGAATTCCAATCGATTCGAAGTTAACGGAACAATTGACACATTTGCCTCTCGTTGGTCAGAAAATGCTGCAGATGGAAAGTTTATTGATTTGCGGACCTTTGAGCGCTTCTTTCCACCTCCTGTTACCCTTCAGAATACCGAAGTGGCGTCCATGCAACAGATATGGTACAAAATTTTTCAGTATGAACCACACTTGCGCAGACCCGTCTTGGGAGTCTTTCATACTTCTCCTTTAGATATTGCAACACCAAAAGAAGCTTCTTCTGTTGGCTATGAGGTCCAAGAGGTTATGGGGCCCAATAGTATCAAACTCCGAACCGCGGCTAAATGTACTCGTCAAAACAAAAGCTCTGTTTTAGATTATGAATATCGCTCCACATGGGGTCGTGTGTACGATCTCGTTACTATGATTGTTGCCCTAATAGGCTGGCAAAATTTGCAGGAGACCCGGCTGAGGGTATTCGAAGAAGACCACTACGAAGACGCAAATTACATTGTTAACTTGCATGATCCTGAAGGAAGTAACAGCCTGGAGGAGTTTTTCATGAGAAAGCCTATTTCATTGTGGCTACTGCAGCTTCTCGATGTTGTATACGACGATATGGCCGCTTTAAGGTCTCTTGACAGTTCGGAGCACCGATCTGCTCTTGCATGGGAAATGATCGGGTTTGTTAGCTGGGGCTGTAAATTCAATTTACGAGAGACCATGTCGGCTCTCATTACAAGCGCATCGTCAGCTACGGATGGACAATTTGATTACTTTGCTACTGTAAAACTTTTGGAGATATTCAATGAGTTCGTGTTAAGTGACGTCACGAGTTCTGGTTTGGACTCATACAGAAATACTTGCACAGCTACGAACTACACAAACAAGCTTATTGTAAAGTACTTCACTCCGCAAGTTTACGACGAATACGTTCGCCTGTTAGTTGCAGGTCACTTCTCATTGGAGAATGTTCTCCTATATGTTGTGAAATTAACTAGTTATACTGTCCGCTGGTACGGCTATTTACCCCCAACCCTTGTCTATGAGACTCTATCTAGGCTTTGCGTTAAGTACGAACCAGCGGTTGTTCGGGAAACTCTACGGATCCTATTTGAGAAGCTTCGGCGCGGTAAACAAAAGCAGAATGGTGCTTTTACACTTCGTGAAATGTTTGCACCACCTAAGAAGGACGAACTGCTCAATTATGAATTTGAGGACTCAGACACTGTGTCCCTGTACATGACTACATTATTAGACTGGATCATGGCTCATGATCAAGCTCAGAGCCAAGCATAAATTGATTTGTTACTACGAAGATGTAACATATAGGCTGTCAATAAACGTAATTAATTACATTCATCTAGTGGTGCTGTTAAAGATGATTTCAACATTTTCATGTTACAAATTAGACAAGATTTTGCTATAGATGGCAAAAGAAATCCATCTGCGCTAAAGAGATAACACCTCTTACAAGTGGCGGCCAATTTAACGAAGCGAATTGAAGGATGCTCTATTTGAAATTTGTGACAATGTTTTCACACTTTCTCTTGTCTTTCCTGCAGTAAAGATATGACTCTGTTTTGATATGATATCAATATTCGGAATAAGCAAAACATGAGGAGCCCCAAAAACCAATGAAGAGAATCTCTCTAGCTTTTAGAAAGATAAGAAAAATCGTTTTGTAAAAATATTACAAAAAAAATCTCCGATACGGGGAATCGAACCCCGATCTGCTCGGTGAGAGCGAACTGTGCTAGCCATTACACCATATCGGATCTGTTGATTCTTTTAAGCTACTTCTTTGTGTTATTCTCTTTTAATGGGTTGTTGAGTTTGGAGATTATAAGAGTCAAATTAGGTCTTGGATTCTTTGAATCAAACTGTCTAGAAATTAAAAAGGGTAAGTTACCAAGGATTTTTCCCAAAATTGTACTTCAAATTGAATGAAGGAAGCTGGTCCTTTATATAAGAGAATTTATGACAGTGGAAATACGATTTATACCGTTTGTCCTTCATTAGATTACATTCCACCGTCCTTTAGATTTAAAATTCCGCCCAATCTCATTGTTCGTGTGCGTGCTGAAAAATACCTAAAAAATCATCGTATTTTTCCTTCGCACGGATTGGAATGTAACTTGAGACCACATTTATATTCCTGTAAAAGACAGCTTATATGCATTCTGCATCAAATAATATGCAGGCTGCATAACGCTAAACAATATCTGCCAATGTCCTCATAACCAGACGTAAACCTTGGAATCAGCCTAAAGTTACACTTTCGAAAAAAAGTTATTAACAGATGGACTTTTCCATACCATATTAAGGGTTTCAATCCAATGAGTTGATGTTTGCAACGGAGTAAGTGTTGAAATACGTCGTTGCATATCTGTTCTGAGGCGTCTTCACCCCTGCACATCCACGTCAACTCAAATGAGTCCGCTGCAGGATAAGAATGTCTTTATTCAAGTCAAGCTTAGGGGCTAGTAATTCAGCATCAGTATTTTGTGTATGAAAGTTGAAATGTTCTAGACAATCGTTATTCTAGACAATCTTTATATTCTAGCTCTCGATGATACTTTTCAGGTGATACTGCGCTTAAAGGCGGCAGCTTCACTCTGTTTAGGAAGACGTCAACAACATGCATTATTTTAGAAAGGATGCATTTGCAGCTTTGTTTATAAGATCTTTTTACAAGGCGTTCCTATCAAACCTCTTAATGCAATTTCAAAAATGATGGAATGTGCTTTCAATATAAAAGGCTCTTATGGCACTCTTCCAAATTTGAGTAAATGAATTTGCAACATGTTTCTTTTGAAGAGCATTGCAATTGTCTCGCTTCTTCTGGCCAGTGTTTCTGGCGAAAATGAGTTTTTCTATGGACCATATAATAGCTTTAGTGCTTTATCAAACCTTAACATCAATAGTGGCCAGACTTCGTCTTACATTAATACAAACATAGGCGTTCAGGATTTCCTTAACTCGGGAACCTTCTTTAATGTACAATATCTTGATTCACCCATGACCTTTAAATCAAGCAATACCTTCGTTAACCATGGTACGTTTGTTTTTAATGCTTTTAATTCGCGTCAACATTCGCTTGGTTCGAATTTCGCTCTCTCTGGAAAGACCTTCTCCAACGATGGCCGTATGTTTATTGGGTTATCTGGTGGAAGCGACGTCAAGATTGCCTCGATTGAGGTTACCGACTCCTTTAGTAACACGGGCTCCATAACTATTTCAAACAATGTTTTTTCCCGTTCTACCTATTTCGAAATGCAATATTCCTCTGGAATGGTACCCATTGTGAACAGTGGTATAATCTATTTTGAGGGTTGCTTTGTCAGATGGCCAGGAACCGTCAAAGGAAATGGCTGTGTGGCTATTGGAAGTTTGGCCACTTTGTACCTTCAGAGCTCACCAGTTATGGAACAATCATTTTATTTGGTTAATCTGGGAGCAGCAGTGGCATTCCCTCAACAATTCTATTCAACATCTAACTACACGGTTCAGGGTTTTGGTAATTTCAATATCATACAAATAGCCAATAGCTATCAAAATTACTCCTATGACACAACAACAGGCATTCTTACTTTAAGCGGAAAATTTCAAAACATTTGGAACTTCAATATTGGTTTGGGATATGACCCAAATCAGTTTCTGAAGGGATATCCACTGGAGGTCGACAATTACCAGATTCTATACTTCAAACAACCACCAAATCCCATAACTGGTGCATGCACAAAGCCAATCTTCTCGAAACTTTCACCGCCGCAGGATATAACTTACTACACTACTAACTGGCTTGAACTGTATTCTTCCACGATTACAATTGCAGACCCTTCTAAGGATTCTTGGGGACCTAAAACTTTAATAGCGGAAATTCCTATGACTAGAGCGACATCATCGAGCTCAACTTACAATAGTGTTTCGAGCACTACTTCAAGCTCACAAGGTTTAACATCTCTGTCAAGTTTCGCCACAGCTTCGATCAGAAGTGCATCTTCCAGCTCAACTCAACCTTCGAGCTCGAATTCAACTGGATTTTATTCAATCAGTTCGTCTTCTAAAATTTCGACTTATTCTACTTCTTATTCCACTTCTTATACTACTCCTTATTCCACTACTCCTTATTCCATTTCTTCTCAATCCAGAAGCTCCTATTCTACAAGTGCTACAAGTGCCAAGTATTATAATTCCTCAACTTATCCATCCACTTCTTACTATTCCAGTTCAGTTTATTCATCTAGTTCTTATACTACTAGCTTGACTTCTTCATCTAGCCAGTATTTTTCCAGTTTAGTCTATTCTACTAGTAAGCCTTATTCAACAAGTTCTTCTTCAACCAAGTCAACATATTCTTCAAATTCGCTTTATACCACTAGTTTGCCTTATTCCGCCAGCTCCCCTTATTCCGCCAGCTCCCCTTATTCTACCAGTTCACCTTATTCTACCAGTTCACCGTATACTACTGGTTCTCCCTATTCTACCAGTTCATTAGAGTCTACTAGCTCCCATTCAAAAAGTTCAAGTGATTCAAGTAGTTCAAGTAGTTTCCCCTACTCTTCTTCTTATTCCACGAGCTCGGCAAGCACCAGTGCCATGAGATTTTCCACAAGTTCGCCTAGCGTCAGTACTTTGAGCTTTTCTACTAGCTCGGCTTCTTGGTACAGCCCTTCTTCGACTAGCTCGCCTTATTCTAGAAGCTACTCTAGTCTTTCATCGACCTTCTCAACACCATTTGCTCCGAGTGTATTGTCAAGCTCGGTGGCATCAAGAACATCTCTTTCATCTCAATCCTTCTCTAAATCATCCAGTAGTAGCCCTTCATCAACTTCGGCTCTGAGCACTTCGCAAGTTGTGTATGGACCGGTTCAAACTGTGAGGAGCACACCAATGACAAACTACGGTAACGCCAACGTGATACGTGGAATTAAAATTAACGACTATACCAGTAGATCTTCTTTTTCATTAAAGGGTGATGCATTTGCCATTAATGTACAAATTGCTCAAAGTCAGAGATTATCAAGAAATTCATATTCAAGGTTTTCGATCCCTAGACCGTTTGTCAATTTTCAAGCCAGTTTTACTATCAGAGACTCGTTCCAAAATCCAATGGCCACCATTGTTGGAGACCCTGTAACGAACATATTTAGCATTAATTTCCATGATGAGTGGTCCTCGAATAATTTCGACTTTACTGCAAGCTTTACATTCTATGCCAGGGTGGCGTACAAAGGTATGAGGCTCCTCAAGCGTGACGGCGATAATGAACTTACTCTAGACGAACCCTCACAGATAGATATTCAATCAGACGCGGGGCCAGGGCTTGCTTTTTCAGCTACTCTTAATTACGCTGACGTGACCACGGTCAATAACGTTGAATTGCCCGACGTACAAGTGGATGTTGTCGTTGCATCGCCTAACGTTCCTGCTCCTGCGTCATGGCATGTCGACTCATCTGCTAGCAGCTCCTCAGGAGATATCCAAAGAACCTCGGTCACTACCGGTTTAGCAAACTCCTTGCCTTTGCTGAGTAGTTCCGCGGCTCTGATGGGCAGCATCCAGGTCTCGTCTGTTGGTGCCTCCAGGGCCAGCGCTTCATCCAACACCACTAATCGCAATACGGGTCAGTCATCTGTGGCATCGCCATATACGAGCACGAGAATTGATATAATAAGCGCAACCAGTGTTACATCTTCTGCTACGAGTTTTCCGGTATCTGTACAAGATACCAACGTCATCCCTGCTTTCGGTCCTTCTGGTACCTTTTCGGCTAGCACTTCTGATTTTAAAGCCAATAGCGCAGCAAGTGTAGCAACTGGAAGCAAATCTGTTATTCGGATGACTAGCTGTGAAGCATCTTATTGTCAGATAATTTCTCAGGCCGTAACAGACTTTGTTACTTTCTGTCCATTATCAACTGTGTTAAGTGTGACTTCATGCAACTTGAGTGGATGTGCGCCCTTTGTTACCTCTGTTCAGCCAGGCACTATCACGATTCCATGCGTCGCTAACGCCCCTGCCACAACTACAACTGTGACTGTTGTAAGTCATGGAACACCATTCGCTTCAATTAATACTGGTGCTTCTATTAATACCCGGGCTACTGTTGATACCCGGGCTACTGTTGATACTCGTGTTTCCGTTGATACTCGGGCTTCCGTTGATACTCGCGTTCCCGTCAAACCGGGTAAAACTAGCCAAGTTCTGATTTCAACTTTGGGAGGTGGCCTTTCGTCCGCAAGTCTTCAAAATGACAAGTTCAGTCAGCTGAGAATTTTCCTGTCCGTTTCAACAACTTCAACTTCCCCTACACAATTGATGTCTAACTCCATCGCTAATGGGGCTTCCCGAATTGGTTTTGCGTTTAGCATACTATATCTCTCTATCCTCGCCATGATATAAATTCTGTCGGAAATTCAAGGATGATGCCTATATACTCAATGAATTAAATTTTGTCAAATCTCTTTAGCTTAGAAGAAGAAGTGCAAGTTTATTTAAAAGGATGGGGATCTCTCGCGTTTAATTCTTCTTTATTGTGTATTTTTCACTAAGTAGGTTTTACAATAGCGAATATTTTTAGACTATGACATGAAATTTAATGACATTAGGTTGAGGCTTCAATTGCATCGTGCGGAGGCGTTTTGGAGCATTGACCATGAAAACACGTAGACACTCTATGTTTTTAGTCAACTCTAGGCAAACTTGTGTCACTATCTTATCGAAGTTTCATAGAATTACTGATATGTCTTAGAAATGGATATTTGGCGGCTCTACTTCTGACTTTCACAATACGTCAACATTATTGAAGATGACTAATTGGTTTAAATCACAGAAAAATCATATTCAAACAGTATGAGATAGGTTTCAGATTACTCAGTCTTGCTTCTAAACAACACCTTCTTCCTCTGCCTCATCATGTAGGTGTACAATGTGTACAAACCAGGCGGATAAGTAAACAAAATGGCAAACAAAGCCCATGAGTAGTATTTTCCAACAACAAGCTCGGCCTCGCCAAGACTCAAGTAGATCATAGTCATTTCCGAGGCGACTCCCACGGGATACAAGATGTAAAATGCAGAGTAACGTAACCAAGTAAGCCAGTAAGGCACAGCCTTTGAATCAATCAAATGAGAAGCATAGTATGAATATCTGATTACCTCTGTAATTGACCATGCCAACAGCAAGCTGATGTAGGCCCAATGGGTGTTGGCAGGAGAGTCTGGAAGGACCTGAAGAATGCCTAGTACGATAAGAAGACGCAGAAAAACTTGGGCGGTGGTTGTAATTACAGGGGACTTAACAACACCGAGAATTGCATTAACTACTTCAACAACGGCACCACATTGCACACATGTGAGTAGCAACTGAGTCTTGTCGAAGACATAGGGTTGACCGAGGAACACCGACAAAAATATGTTGTTTGCAAGGACAAGAGCCCAAGAGGATGCAGATATGGAGTTGTATGTGATGAGCCAACGATTAGGATCTCCTGCCATGTTCAATTTTTCTTTAGCTTTGAGTGTAAAAATGTCGATCTCCTTGTTCGAGAAATGTTGAGCAGCTCGGAGAAAAAAAATTGTGTGAAATAATTTGATGAACTCCAAAACAAGCAAATATAAAGTAATTACTAGTGGAAAGAATGTGTGATATATCTAAAAATTATCTCTTGCTTGACCAAGCTGCTCTTGTTTTGGTCTGATGTGGTATACAATCAGTCGCTTCGACGAACGTAAGAACTGGTCGCTCCCGTTATTGGAATTGAAGTTCAGGATGCTTTATGTTATGGTTTACTAAGACTAGAACAGATCATTCTATCATACATACATTCATTATTAAATAATACATAAAACATCAGGCTGGAGATAACTGCTCGCTCAGCTCTGGCTCGTATTTTGCCAAAATGGTAGCCAATCCCTCCTCGTCGCAGGCGATCATGTTCTGGTCCCAGTCGACGATCAAAGGTGCCTTAAAAAGCTTCGATGAGTCGATTTCTGGCTCGCTGCTGTTGACGAGTTCTGAAAATGCTTCATTGATACGCTCGTACTCATTTGGTGAGAAAACTTTAAAGCCACGGTCAGTGTTGACACCTAAAGACTTGATGGTCACGGATTTCTTGTTCTCAATGAGCAGTTTGTCGCTTAAAAGTGGGTAGACCTGCTTCAATACCAGCTTGCAGTTCTCTGAGTGGACGCAGTTAGAGTAGATCATTTTGAATTGATCGTAGGTTGGCATCTGCTTTGCCGCCAAGTCAATCAAAAATTGGTTTTTGTCCTCGTTTAAACGAAAGTATGCTTTCTCCAAAGAGGCATAAATACGTGCAGAAGCAGGTACATGAGCGTTGTGGAAAATTGTGATGGTAGCAGGGGAGCTTTGCAAGGTTCTGAAGAGAGACATTTTTTAAACGATGAGTATTTGTATGCGGCCTTGTTGTTATTGAGATGCTACCGAGTTTCTGTAACCGATAAGAGTATAATTCAAAGTATATCAACTAATATAACAATGAATTGGTTCAGAATGAGGTGATGAAAGATTTAATTTTGGATCTTCAACGAAATCTCTTGTGTATGTTTAGATCAGGGGATCTTTATGGTAATATCTTGATTAATTGAGATATCAAAGGATGTTGGCTTATCGGATCTGTAGTTCAATTGAAGCGATAAGATTTAAATATAATAAGTGACTTCTTGTGTAAGTGATTTCTTGTCTTGTTAAATTAATGATTATAAAAACGGATAGGAAGAAATGGGGAGAGTGGTGGAGGGCAAAGTGCTCTGTTTTTATAGATAAGGATTTGTAACCCCGGCGCGACTCAAATGACTCGTGGGTCCGCATTCCGTCGCTCCGAGGTCCAGGGTAGATAATGCTTCGTGACCAGATTGGCCCACTTCCAGCCAATAAAATATAATTATTTTGTAAAATTGTGTTTCAATTTGCATAAATATTTTCTAATTAGGACGTAGAATACCATTTATTCGTCTTTGTAGTGCCACGTTTCGAAGAATTCATTCAAGGCTCGGACTCGGACTTCAATTGATTCATCCTGTATATAAGGCTCGCCCCAGACTGTCCCGGGTGGCCGACTGAACGGTAGTTGATTACCGATGGGCTGACAAAACGTAGATGATTTGTTGATGGATTCATATTGAAGCCGTTCGGTTTGAAAATTCACTGAAATTTACCATTTGTTTCGGTTTTACTTGTTGTGACATTTAACGGGATTTATTGAGTCGGCGGCTTGGTCAGATGCCCCAGCATGCGCTAAAATACTCGATCATATTCTGATTCTTTTCAGTTTCGGATCCAGAATATAGTCTATTTGTTCTCTTTTCTCATCATCGTAATTTTGGTCTCAGTATGTTCACTAATAGAATTGTTTCACTAATAGAATTGTTTCACTAATAGAACTGTTTCACTAATAGAACTGTTTCACTAATAGAACTATTTCACTAATAGAACTATTTTACTAATGGAACTGTTTGAACTAAAGACATTGACTTCCATGAAGATTCCCAATACAATTTAACAGTTGCCAAATGAAATTCTAAGTATTAAAGTGAGTCAATATCAAAATTCACGATTTGAAACCTTATCGTCCAGAGTCGTCATGTCCTCGATGGTCAGAGAGTTCGCGAGATTAAAACATGATTATCAGCGCGATCAAAAGGGTCATGGGCAAGTAGAGATAGTTCAATCAATTTTGAAGGTTTCAATTAAATTCAGCCTCTTTTCAAAATTTCGGCTTTATGTTATCTTTCTACTCTTATTCTCCCCTCCCTTTATCTCAGACTCTCTGAGGAAATGACATCAGTCTATAAGTCATGCGTTTTTCTCCAAGTTTCATTGGCCATTTAGCATTATCTTATTATTGCATTGCTAATTGATAGCATTTACATTTGCATTTGAAGGAGCGATCTAGAAGACATCCTCTATCGAAGTCTCGGAAGCTATGTCAGATGCGTGGACACTCGATTATTTGCCTCATTTCTTGGTTGTCCAATTAGTGGCCCTAAAAGGAATAAAATCTGCTCGCAAGCCACTTTTCTTTCATATTTGCTCAAAAAATGCTGGAGGTATTGTACAGATCGAATCATGTTCTTGAATCGAAATTTGAGCCATTTTCGGACCGTAACTCGCTCTAATTCGAACAGAGGAGTTTGTATTTTTCCGAACCTACAGGCACGAAGATTCTGTGCCTTCAAGTCAAACATTAAAACGGCTGACTAAAGAGTAGCATGAATCTCTCCCGCAGATTAAAAAAGGTTGAATATTTCTACAAAAAGCCTCTTGTATCAATTTTGCAATGCTATATTTTGCAAAGCTATCCATCGAAATTCCCATCTTGAGTATCATCAACTAAGATCTTATTCACACTGCTAGCACTTTTGTTATGTTATGTTATGTTTCAAGATGCAAAAGGGTCATCCTGCAGTATTTTGCAGCCAATAAGTTGGCATCTTTTTTTCAGCCCGGACACAAATTTGTCATATCAGATGCATAGTAAATAACCAGCAGATTATTCGAAACATATAAGAAGCCTCTTAATCTTGATTTATTTATTTATTTTATCTCAGAATCCCTGTAACTGCATTTTTGTCATTTGTTGAGCACATAGTATTGACTCTACGATTTAAATGTTTCAAAAAGAGGAGTCACATTCTTACTCAAATTCCATTGTATCTCAAAATGAAGAGATTTGGAATTTTCCTGTTCAACGTTCCAATGGATTTCTGGACTCAGCCCATCATCAACTTCCAGAGAACGCAAGCGCCAGCTACAACTTGAATAACCCGCAAGACATATTGTCCCAATTCTTTTCGGGAAAGTCTATGGGTTCAAATGACCGTTTTACTGACCACCCTGTCTTGGCAGATGGAGTATATGCCTCGGAAAATTCCACATATCAGCTTGGAGCTGTAGATGAGACCTTCGGTTTTAATGAGTTGCAAGAAAGTTCCAAAGTGAATACTGACACTCAAAATTTTGATCCCGTATATGTTGTAAATCCTGAATTTCTCAATGATGACTTTGGAGCCGGCGCTCATATCTTTGGTAACCAAGCTGAGAAAGAGCACGGAGTCATCGAAGAAAAAAAAACTGTAGGAAGCCAAAATCAAAGTGAAGCTTTTAATAGCAGTCATAATTTTTTAAATGGTGGAATGGTTGTTGGTACTTCAGATCTCTTTATCGATCAGAGCTTTTTGGATGTGTCGAGCGGTCTTCACGCACCTGTCTTGTTGGAATTTCCGAAGCAACATTCGAAAAGCAGTCATGTCGGTAATTCAATCGGTATTGAAAGAGAGCTAGGACAAGATATATTCACTCAAGGCAATGTGGATTTCTACTCCGAACTACCAGAGTGGAAGTCCTCCCATGAAACTGACAAAACACTTGTTGACCCTGAATATTTCGGATTCGATTTGAAGAGAACTAAATCCAATTCAACAACGTCTCATTTTGTCGAATGTGTCAGTGGTCTGTCAGATGAGCACCCTGACTCTCGATTTTCGACCCCTGAGCTATCTCATAGCTCCGGGGACTCAGTTATACCTAAAACGTCTCAGCTCAATCATCAATTTCTAAGTATGAAAGATGTTGAGATTTCTAACAAGCAAGCTGCTAATGGGCATCTTGAGCATCCCTCAACATCGCATCCGTTGTTTTCTGGCAATGGCCATAATGAGCAGCTTGTTAGTCCTGCTTCGCTCAAACAGATGAGCCGCATAAGGCCTCAAATAAATATTTCTCGGAATCTTAGGAATTCCTCGGGAACTTCCAAGAACGATTTCTATGACACTGGGCCAAGTAGCCCGAGCAGACGAAAAAAACAACGGATAGAGCCGAAGTCCATACCAAGCCGATTCAAAGTCAATCCTAAATCATTTATTAAGCTACTCAAATCGGTAGTCAAGTGTTTGGATGTAAGTTTGGATTATGACGGCTACACTGGTATTATTACTGACGTTGTCTTAAACCATTCTATTTCGAATTATTACCGAAATGAAGAGATTGACACTCTGATTAAACCCATACAAATGAAAAGACCAATCTGCATTAGGTATCATTTGGCAAACGAAGAGCGAATTGAAAGCGGCTATCGGTACGAACATCACGATGGGACCCATTCAGAACTTCATTGCCACATGGGTGTGGTGCAGCGTAAGATTTATATCAGGGATATTTCAGCAATCTTGAATGATGTCACACACATTAAGTACCATAAGAGTCCCAATTTTAACATCAACAATCCGTATGAGCCACAATATACCCGATTTGAGACTGACGAGTCAGGTATCGAGAACAACGAGACGAAGTGCGGTCTCTGTGCGTATTGTAAGGAAGTTCGTTTTCTTCCTTTTAAGAATTCTAGTTATCTTTCTCATATGACCTTGGGACATGGAGTATTCGCTGATAACTTCATTATTCCAGAGGGAATTAACTTCGGCAAGTACATTGTGCCCCGTGATAAGGAGCACGAGCCTGACAAGACAAAAGAGATCGATGGTCTCCAGTGTCCTGCTTGTCTTGAAATAATCGAAATGAGTTGTTGGAAAACGAAGGCGAACCCTCTATTGAAGTACTTCCGTCACTATAAAAAGGAACACGTTAAAGACGACAAAAAGCGCAATAATGTTAAGAGCCAAGTTAACCCTCTTGACTTTAAAAATATTCAAGAGGAGTAAATTTACTTCAAAATAATTATTTAAATCCGGCGGCTTGGAAATATCCCGTATTGAATATTAAGCAAAAAAGATATTCTGTAACATATATTGTGTTGTAATTTTGCTTTTCAATTTTATTTTTATTTCTTTCCATCTAAAATTCCAAAAGTAATAACTCTGAAATTTGTCTTCGTAAGTCACAAATACAACTGCTTTGCTCCGGAGACTAATAAGCGAAAAAGCAAAAAATATACAAAAATGATAACATTGAATTCATTGTGTCAAAAAAAAAGCTAATCATTTTTCTTTATGTCTCAGGTCTACCTCATTTGTCTTCTAAAATCGAGTATGTATTAGGTCCAAGCGCCCTGCATATACTGCTCTGTGTTTAATAGCGAAGGTTCGTCATCCAAACTTAAACAAAAGATTTTAACTTAGGATCAAGAAAAATACAATTATTTCGACTGAATTATTTGGAAAATAAAATCAACAGATTTCATAAAACAAATCTCAATGAACGCTTCAAACGTGGAAAAACGGCGTGACCTCTTCCTGCAGTACCGCTCAACTCATCAGCAAATTTTTCCACTTTCTAACAAGTAGAAGACACAACCAAAGATGTTCCCAAGATCCTGTTACAAGTGTGGTGAAACCGGCCATATCGCCGATGACTGTCAACAAACCGAGCGTTTGTGTTACAACTGTCGTCAAGCCGGCCACGAGTCGTCCGCTTGTCCTGAGCCAAAGACCACCAACTCCAAGCAATGCTACTCTTGTGGCGATGTTGGCCATGTCCAAGGTGACTGCCCACACAGTGCTCAAGGTTCTAAATGTTACAACTGTTCTGAGTTTGGCCACATTTCTCGTTCTTGTCCTAAGAACGAAGGTGCTGCCCCAGCTCCTCAATCCAGAAAGCCAAGATTTGGCTCCAACAAGAGCCCATCTTGTTACAAGTGTGGCGGTCCTAACCACTTTGCCAAGGACTGTCAAGCTGGCTCTGTGAAGTGTTACTCTTGTGGTAAGAGTGGCCACATCTCTAAGGACTGTTCTGTTCCAACTGACAAGGTTGCCAAGGCTTGTTACAGCTGTGGTAAGACTGGTCACATCTCCAGGGACTGTGTCCCTGTTGCTTAGGAGTGTTGCCTAGGAAAACTGTTTGAGTTTGGCGAAGGTGCGGGAGTGGAGCTAGGGTTCCCAATTGATCTGTACAATACTTAACGCTGATGCCTCTTCTTCGCGTAATAAAAATATCTGTTTCTTAATTTAGCTAAATCGAACACAGGTGTAGGAATATTTTGATCTTGTTTTGATCTTGTTTTGATCTTGTTTTGATCTTGTTTTGATCTTGTTTTGATCTTGTTTTGATCTTGTTTTGATCTTGTTTTGATCTTGTTCGATCTTCTTTTAATCTAGCATTCCTTTCTCTTTCGTGTTTTCGTTTGATCAGTAAAGATTTGTTTCTGGTTTTAACTCACTGAAAAAGGATAATTCGTGGATGTAGAAAAGGTCGAAGTCATTTGCTCTTTTGTAGGCAATAAGGGAAATCAATTTTTTGACGCCTTTAACGATCCTAGTCCTAAGTGACAGTAGATAGTAATGCACCATCTCAATTAGCTAGCAATGGATGATTGTATAAACACGGATATTGCAAGCATGTTCAGGTAAAATTCAAAACAAAGAAAATGAAAAGAAGATCACGAGAAAAGAGCCACAAATTTATATGGGCTGCAAAAGTGCTTTAGTGGTTATGGTGGTTAAGGCTTGTCATCTGCAGGCAGGTCCCAATACGAACTTGGTTGCAAATGAACCTTGAGACGCAATTTTTGTAGAACAAACAACGAAATGTAGACAGTTTTTTATTCTCTTTCTGTCTTGAAACACACAGTATATTTAATTCATCATGAAATAGAAAAAATGCAAAAAGAAATTGCGATTTCTGTGGATCGAACACAGGACCTCCAGATCTTCAGTCTGACGCTCTCCCAACTGAGCTAAAACCGCGCTTCTTACAATTTTTTGGTAAAACTGGATCAGGATGCGTAAGCTGTGGATACTTATAATCTTTGGTACTTTTCTCCTTTGATTAGGTTAGGGGTACAAAGCAGACACAATGCCATACTTACAGTTGTATAAGCTCACTTTCCCATATGGGTTTCTTCATCTAAGGCATTAGGTTGTTATATTATCTATTAACACATTAAATCAAGCATCTATAAAGGAGTTTATGCTTTTAAACAGAACAGTAGCCTCCATCAACTCTGATATCAGTACCGGTAGTGAAGGAAGACAAGTCGCTGGCCAAGTACAAGTATGCACCAACCAACTCCTCTGGAAGAGCCTCGCGGCCCATAGGTGTCAATCCCCACCACTTAGCTCTTTGCTCAGTTGGAACAAACGAAGACAAAGGAGTGTCTGTGTAGCCTGGGGAGACAGTATTGACACGAGCGAATCCAGCGAATTCAACTGCCAAGGATTTAGCCATGTGAATAACAGCAGCCTTGGATGCGTTGTAACAAGTTTGGTAGTTTGGAACATTGACAATATGACCACTCATAGAGGCAGTCATAATCAAGGATCCTGAGCCCTTCTTCTGAAAAATTTCACCAACGACTTTGGAACAGTTAAAAACACCGTGAACATTGACATCAAATAAACGTCTCCACAGCTCTGGGGTCGATTCAGGGTTTAAGATTGTACCAGTAGTCCATGCCACGCCCGCGTTGGCGATGAATGTGTCAATGGTTCCGAAATCGCTTTCGATTTCCTTAATAACACTTTCCACCTGATTGTAGTCTGTAACATCGGTGAAGTATGATTTGGCGCGGACACCGTACTTCGACTGCAAATGCTTATCGAAAGCTGGATCGAACTTGAAATCCATGATAGCGATATCGGACCCTGCTTGAGCAAAGCCTTCAGCGACAGCTCCTCCAATGGCACCACCAGCGCCAGTGATAACAGTGACCTTACCTTTCATTTGAAAGCGATCAAGAACGGACCCCTCGATCTTAGGAGGAGTAGCTGGTACAGCCTCAGGTTGTGGTTTAATGAGGGAGGAGAATTGGGAGTCCGCAACAGTCATTGGAGTTTTTTTTGAGCGAATATGTGATGTGTGGAAATCGAGAGGTTAACTCTTGTACTAAGGAAGAGAAATCAAAGTGGAAAATCTCATGGCGGGGCTTGATCGTTTTTATAGCCTCCGGAAAGATAACTGGAAAAAGAATTAGAACGCCATCGTGCATAAAGCGTGGGGCTGCGGGTTACGAGCCCTGAGACCCGATGCCTACTTCGGGTCCGTTTCTTTTTTCGGAGTTTCAAATTTTCTTTCGGCACCGAGCTCCGTTAATTATTTTTCTGATTCCTTCTCTGGGCTTCCGTTTGTAAAACTTTTTATGAAGAACCAAAGAAATTTATTACTTAATCCCTCAACTTTGCTTGCTCTTCAGTAGTTTTAACGTCATCTCACTGTTAGTATGGTACGCATGTCTATATGCACTACCAAATAGAGGCTCTTCGTTAATCTTGATGAATCCGGATAACGAAAGCAAAAGCCGAAGTTTGAAAATTTGTTAAGCGAAAAATAATGAGCGACATTATTGAATGTGCATGAAGCTGTGCTATAATTAGGCTCTTGTTTCTCATGTTTTCGGGGAACTGATCAAACATGTGTAAAGTCCCAAAACAATTCGGATTTTTGGACGCGAAGACAAATTAACGAGTGCATAAGATTTTTTGTGCCGTAATGTTCAGATTGGGATCCCTGTTCGTTTCGTTTTGTATGGGGAGGCTATTTATAGACCTAATCAGGGGAATGGGGAAGTAATAAGGGAGCGAAGAGCTCAAGATAAACAATTCTAGAACTTTGATGAGGCGTACTATCTAGCGCTGTTATTTGTCTTTTTTTGGAGTTCGTTCGTATGTTTGTCCCTTTAATTGGCATCTTTTGCGAGATGAGTATGCTTAAAGGGAAACCTCACTTGTCAACAACAGAGATGGTTGTTTGTTGATGCATTGAGATTCGCATATCCAATTTCAGTTATTGACCAAGACAAACCAAGCCCCATTGGTCCATCTATCTCGTAAATTGAAGCCCGTACTCTCTTTCCCCGGATTCAAGCATTTCCCCGGATATCCCCATGTTATGGAAACGACCCAAGAAAATGTTTTTTGTCTATTTTAGAAGAATCCCATACCGCAGCTTTCTTTGAGGTCAACAATGTATTTTTGGGTTATTGAGTATGAGTGAAAGCGGACATCATTTGTCCACTTATAAGTCGTTTGCCTATATGGCATTTTTGGACCAGATCATACGGATTGAATTTTGTTCTGCAGTTTATAGTCTTTAAAATGTAATTCGAATCGCTTCAATGAGTAGATTTGTGTCAAAATTTTGTTTTCAAAAATTGTGTTCACATGTCTCATAAGTATGGAATCGGTCTCAATGAAGGTGTCTCAACTGAAGGTGTCTCAACTGATCCAATGTAGATCAACTAAATGACAAGGTTGTCCTCGCTAGAACATACCATGACAATTGTAATTGAAAAATCTCAAATAACATCTCCTAGTCAATAAGTTCGGTAATCTGTACTTGGATCAACCCAATACTCTCGCATAGTCAAATTGCAATTCTTAGTATAATTAATGGGCACCGAATAAACAACTTGGCAAGAATCGCCATGATTTGAACCATACAAAGAAATTCTAGGGTCAAAGTCTATGTGAATCTAAGTCGTAGCAGGTGAAACCGATAAATCGACAATTACAAAGACTAGTTTTAAAGAGCCTCCACCTATGTTGAGGCAAAGGGTTTCTTGTCGTTGAAGGCAATAAACAATTGAAATAGACCAATAGAGTTTAGAAAAGATTCAATTCCATCGCTTTTTGATTCAATAAAAAGAATCACACTGTAAATATGGCTACCTTAAGAGCCGGATAGAACCTTCTCAAGTGGCCCTTCTAGCAGAGACCAGTCAGTGAAATTGTGCGTCCACTATACAAAAAGAAGTGTTTTACCCTGCCATCATCTGGACAGGTTTATTTTGCACTACTCATACTTAACACTTTTAATTACTTGAGCGTCTCGCACAAAGCTTGTGAAGATAAGCCAGCAGTAGGAGACAAAGTGCACACAGAAGTTGAAAATATGCCAAATCTGAGAGAAATTTTATTTTCTCTTTAATCAATTCTGCATCAGAATTCTAAAAAGAAATTTACAACACCGATTCTTGCTATTCTTCTTGCCTTCTTGCCTTCTTGCCTTCCTTCATGCTTATACGAACGTTGTGCAAAAGCAACGTTGGGCCCCGTTTAATCAAACCACAACAGCCTGCAGATAAAGAGCTTAATCAGGTGTCCTAGAATTCAAATAATTCAAGTATTATCTTGAAAACTCCAAAATAAATTCATCTCAATAGAAAGAAATCGTGAACAGATTCACTTGGGACCTCACATTGATGGTTTACTTAGTAGGCCGTCAATACTAGTGGAGATTGTTTCCATTCCTGCCTGGAAGCATCATTCTGCAGGATTGGTCCTTCGAAAAGACGTCGATGAAAAGAGGGCGATTCCATTAGGATTCTTTGCGTCAAACGTATCCTTTTACGGCTCGAATTTTAAACATGTCCCAAATTAAAGAAACCTTTACAATTCTATTCTATTTTTTCCAAAAAAATTGGCAGAATCTACTAAAAAACTCGCCCCCTAACAAGTATTAAAGATCAAAGCCCGCGTGCAGTGCCCCACTATCGATACACTATCTGCAGTCCCAATTTGAAGCAACCAACCAAGACCCCATCTTATCTGCAGTACAGGAGTTTGAGTCCTTAAAAAGGCGCCTCAACTATCATAAGAGGAAAAAACCTCCAATTGACACCAGATACTAGATACTCTGAAAGCATTAAAACATAACGGGCTTCAAAACAGATCTCAATTGAAACAGTAGAATTCCTTATCACCAGTGCTCCGTAACCATGTCTCAATCTGAGGAGTTTCTTTGCATGCTCACGGCTGAGGAGCGTCGTCTTTACGAAAACAAGAAGCGTACCAAGTACCACCAACGATGGGGAAGTTATCTTTCAGAGCGTCAATGGGCAACCGTTCGTGAGGACTACTCGGCATCTGGTAGTGCTTGGGACGACTTCTCATTCGATGACTCGAGATATAGAACTTATAGATGGGGAGAAGATGGATTAGCTGGAACTTGTGATACACATCAATTGGTTTGTATGTCGATGGCGTTATGGAATGGTAAAGATGATTTCTTGAAGGAAAAATTGTTTGGTGTTACCAATTCCCAGGGAAATCATGGAGAAGATGTGAAAGAATTATACTACTATTTGGATAACACTCCAACACACTCGTACATGAAGTTCTTATATAAGTACCCGCACGCCAAATTTCCTTACGAACAGTTGGTTGAAGAAAACGGCAAAAGGAGCCGTTTGGAACAGGAGTATGAAATCACTGATACTGGTGTTTTTGATGAAGGTCGCTATTTCGATGTCGTTCACGAAGTAGCCAAGTCTGATGACGACCCAGAGGAATTATTGTTCCGTATTACCGCTTACAATCGTGGTTCTGAACCTGCTCCTTTACATATCATGCCTCATGTAGTATTCAGAAATACATGGGCATGGGGTACTGAATCCGATTCACACAAACCTGCAATGAAGGCAACTGATGAGTATACAGTCGAGGTTGATCATCCTAAGTTCGGCCCAAGAAAAATGGTCTTCGCCCCTGCTCCCGGTGTCACCGACGGCAGTGCTGATGTTGAACCTGTGTTGTTGTTCACGGAAAACGAAACGAACAAGAAGCATTTGTATAATCAAGAAAACGAGGCCGAATACGTGAAAAACGCCTTCCACGACCGAATTATAAGTGCTGATGAGACGGCTGTGAACCCTAAGCAAGAAGGTACAAAGGCCTGTGCTTGGTTCTCATTTGACCAAGACGGCGGTGTTCCCCCTGGTGATTACGTTACAATTCGTTACAAATTTTCTAGAAATGGTGGTGAGATTGATGAATTAGAATTTGATAACGTGTTTGGAAGAAGACAAGATGAAGCTGATGCATTCTACTGGAAGGTCTCTCCCTTGCCACTCTCTAACCAATTGCGTCAAGTTCAAAGACAAGCGTTCGCTGGTCTTTTGTGGACTAAACAGTTCTATTACTTTGTGCATAACTATTGGCTGGGAGGTGATCCAAACAACCCTCCTCCACCAGAAAATAGAGCCAACGGGCGTAACAAGGATTGGAAGCATTTGTTCATTGATGACGTTTTATCTCTTCCTGATAAATGGGAGTATCCATTTTTTGCTGCATGGGATACCGCTTTCCACTGTATTCCTTTTGCGATGATTGATCCAGAATTTGCCAAGAAGCAATTGGTCCTTTTAACTCGTGAATGGTATATGCATCCTAATGGACAGCTCCCTGCTTATGAATGGAACTTCAGTGACGTCAACCCTCCAGTGCACGCTTGGTCTTGTTACCGTGTATTCAAGATTGAGAGAAAAATGTACGGTACAGAAGATTTAGACTTTTTGGAAGGTGTATTCCAGAAATTGTTGCTTAACTTCACCTGGTGGGTGAACCGTAAAGATGCAGAAGGCTTCAACTTATTCGAAGGTGGATTTTTAGGTCTTGACAACATTGGTGTTTTCAACCGTTCTGAGCCTCTACCAACAGGTGGTCGATTGCAACAATCCGACTCCACAGGATGGATGGCTTTCTATTGTTTGCAAATGTTGAATATTGCATTGGAATTAGCAAAAACCCGTCCGGTGTATGAAAACATCGCTTCGAAGTTTTTTGAGCATTTTCTCCTTATTGCTGACGCCATGTCCTTCCATGGTGCTAAGGATGGCGACTCCGAGCCAACCGAACAGAGTTTGTGGGATGATAAGGATAAATTTTACTACGATGCTATCCATTTTGGCTCTCATACCACTCCTTTACCAATTCGTTCTCTTGTTGGTTTGATTCCTCTTTACGCGTCACTAACTCTCGAGCCAGAACTTCTCAACAAGTTCCCGTCATTCAAAAAGCGTTTGAATTGGTTTATTGAGAACCGCCGTGGCGTTGCGGAGCGTAATATTGCTTCTATGAGCAATAGAGGTGTTGGCGAACGTCTTTTGCTCTCTTTGGTGGACAAGGACCGTCTCGTGTCCATTTTAGAGCGTATGTTGGATGAAGATGAGTTTCTCTCGGATTATGGTATTCGTTCATTGTCTAAGTATCATGACAAGAATCCTTTCAAGCTTGACGTTCATGGACAACATTATGAGGTCAAGTACTTGCCTGGAGAGTCAGATTCCGGTATGTTTGGAGGAAATTCTAACTGGAGAGGTCCAATTTGGTTCCCAGTCAATTTCCTCCTCGTTGAATCTTTACAAAGATTTTACTTATACTACGGAAGTGATTTAAAGGTTGAATGCCCTAAGGGCTCCGGTGAGTACCTCAACTTGGCTCAGTGTGCACAGGAAATTCAACATCGTTTGATTCACTTGTTTATTCCGGATGCTGAAGGAAACAGAGCTTGTAATGGTGATAATGATTTAGTGAATCAAGATCCATTTTTCAAAGACTACGTACCATTCTATGAATACTTCGATGGTGATACTGGCAGAGGTTTAGGTGCTCTGCATCAGTGTGGATGGACGGCAGTCGTTGCCAAGTGGATTCACGATAATGGTTTAACCTGCAGAACCCCAAAAACTCCGAAGACTCCAATTCCAGAACGCAAACAATCAATTCACTCCTTTACGCGAGATGTTGACCCTAACAAGCCTGGCTCGTCTGGAGCAGATCCTGAAGATGATATTGCTTCTTTTGCGCCGAAGGCAGGACCATTCCCTGGCTCGCTTATGCGGAGAAGAAGCGGAAAATCTCTTCTTAATTTGACAATCCAGGCGTTAGATGACGACGGAAATGCAGACAGTGATGTAGCATCTGTTGTTTCTGGCGAAAATGTGACTGCAAAGCTTGCAGAATTGGATTTATGTCCTTCGATCTCACACAACTCTGCTGACCTGAGAGCGTTTGATGAGTCTTTGGTCGATCAAATACGCGCCGCATTCGATAAGTACAAATCACGTACTGATGAAGATGAAGCTGATGAGTTTGAGACTAGGCATTGAGTTATCCAGCTGGTCCTGGGAGTGTCCCGGAATGAATTTGTTAGAAAATTCCCTTAAGTATTGTAACTTTAAATATGATTTGTTGCATAATTCTTTGTTATGAAGTGTTGTAGAGCTGTTGCACAGAAATAATTTAGACATCGAAACTTGATCAACAATTAAATGCTTATTTTTTTGAGACATCATTGATGAATACTTCGTTGCGAAATTAGTCTAGTGTCTGAGCAGTTTCTTTCAAACTTTATCAAATTTCGCAACTGACGATTCAAACTACTCCACGCAAATTTCTCATCGAATATCTCAATTTGTTACTACCTGAGATACGCCTTGCTGAGAGGAGATAATAACTTGATTCTGCTACGAATAGAATCCAGGGCGTTTAAGTGCCTTCAAAGGTATTCATAGGAAGCAGGAGAATCCTAATTACAAAACACACACGACAGATGCAGAAAGGTAATGAATTGTCTTCATGAAGATAAAACAGGCATTTGGAAATAGTTCAGGTCAACCCTCTTTCGAGTCTTTTCAATCATATCCACCCGTGAAAATTTTGTTTAAATTGTAATAGTGAGGATGTAAGGTCCCTCATAAATGACCAAACACAGATTGTAGGTGATGAGTCACAGAACAGTGGTTTATAAAAGTACAAGGACTGCTAAAAGAGGCGGAATCGGGCTAAACCCCCAATAACGCCTCATAAGTACGGTGTCGATAGAGTTCACGAAGGAGTGTGCGTAAATTCATTCTGTCCATAACTAAGTAGACTGTACCTGTTTGAATAGGGCGACCTACAGTGACCAATTATCTATAAAAGGGCGATGCCCGCCATGGCTTACACGGTCAGCCAGACATAGACATCCCCCAAGTACATATCAACATTTAACATCTGATAAACTCTTAGCTATGAACCCTAACAGAGGACATTGTGTATAATCGGCGTTTCAATTCTTAATTTCAAAGGGATCGTAATCTGTGGGCGTAGATTAACTTTGACTCTCTTCAAGGTCTTCATGCGTAATTTTAATGAAGAGTGAACTGTCTTACCAATATAGCCTTATCGAATCTATTAAAATCATTGAAGTCCTCGTTCATGCCAAGTGACAGTAAAAAATAAAGTACCTGTGAATGTATATGACTTGCAACACCACCGCGTGCATTAAAATTAAGGAGAAATAAACTCTTTTTTGGTACAAAAAGTCAGAAGATACAGGACATTTGTTAGAATAAAAACTCGGAGCGCATTCTTTAAACGCAGCTTTGCCTTACACTGACTGAGCTCTAGTAAATTTTTAGTCTACAAATACAAGTTTTTTATAAATACAGTATATTAGCGAATGAATGTCCGGAGGAAGTGAAAAGTTTGAGTCTCTAACTTGATTTAACTAGTAGATCTAGCAGCGAACGAAAATTGTGATAACAATAAATGAGAAAATGTTGGGGGGGTATGAATTCTCCGTAGAGCAAATGGCTCTAAATTAAAAGGACCAGAGAAAGAAGAGCCAAGACAAAGCTGAACTTAACGGTGGAAGCAGCGTTTTGAATTGGAAGGGCACTGGCAGCCGAAGATGGGGCAGTCGATGCGACAGGAGATGATCCAGCGGGTTGAGAGCCGGATGAACCAGAACCAGACGAACCAGAACCAGAACCAGACGAACCAGAACCAGAACCAGATGAGCCAGAACCAGAACCAGATGAGCCAGACGAACCAGAACCAGACGAACCAGAACCAGACGAACCAGACGAACCAGACGAACCAGAACCAGAACCAGAACCAGAACCAGAACCAGAACCAGATGAGCCAGACGAACCAGAACCAGACGAACCAGACGAACCAGAACCAGAACCAGAGGAACCAGAACCAGAACCAGATGAGCCAGAGGAGCCAGAGGAGCCAGAGGCGGGACTAGAAGCAGCTGCTTGACTGGAGGCAGTAGTAGTTGTACCTGGAACAGTAACAATAGTAACGCCGCTTTGAATTGTAAAGGTGGAAGTAACCTTGGAGCATGCGTTATTGGAACAGGAAGTGATCGTAACCACCGAGGTAACAGTGTTTGGAACAGTAATAGTCACAGACGAGTCTCTTGATCTAGGGACAGGAGCGAGCGAGGTTGGGAATGGAGCAGTAGTCGTTGGTTGTGGAACTCCAGAAGTGTCCTTACCAGAGGTTGGCTGTGGGACTCCAGAAGTGTCCTTACCAGAGGTTGGCTGTGGGACTCCGGTACTAGGAAGAATGGTAGAGGGAATTGCGGTGTTGTCGCTCGTTGACGTAGTGGTATTAAAGTACCCAGTAAAACTTCTCAGGGAAGATGAAGTACTCTGAGGCTCTAAACTAGTTGAAATAATAGAGGCAGAAGTGCTTGATGAACCTGTCATAGAAGAGGATGGACCTGGCATAGAGGAGGAAGGGCCTGGCTTCGAAGAAGAAGGACCTGGCTTAGAGGAAGAAGGACCTGGCTTAGAGGAAGAAGGAACTGGCTTCGAAGAAGAAGGACCTGGCTTAGAGGAAGATGGACCTGGCTTAGAGGAAGAAGGACCTGGCTTAGAAGAAGATGGAACTGGCTTACTCAGGGAAGGACCTGGCTTCGAAGAAGAAGGACCTGGTTTAGAAGAAGATGGAACTGGCTTACTCAGGGATGGGCCTGGCTTAGAAGAAGATG